>JAUEKX010404541.1:0-17892 GCA_031834005.1 Dendronotus venustus
AATCTAGTTGAATTTGCATAATTTTCGGTGTTGAAAATCTTCCGGCAATTTTGTGATGGGTCATTTACGGGTCTGATGCTCTTATTTCCCCTGTTCTTGTCTCCTACAGGAACACGATTGATCAAAATATTTTTTCTTTCTTTTCTTTGTTAACCTCAATTCCTTTACTTGAGTAATGAATACGTCCTTATTGAATGTTTTTTCTTTTCCTTTATAAAAGGTTTTAATAATGCCATGAAAGAGTTGAAAAGACACCAGAAATTACTGGAGGAAAGAGAGAGGGAATTGGAAGCCACCAATGGAACAAAGGAGGAAGAGGAAGACGAGGAGGAGGAAGAGGATAGTGTGGAGGATGAGGAAATGAAAGATAATGAAATAGAAGAAAACAACAAAGCAACAAAGGATGATGGCGATGAGATGGAGGAAGAAATGAATGATAGCGCAGAAGAGGCAGAGCCAAAAAAGTCCAATGATAAAGCTAAACCTAAAGGAAAAGTAAAGACTCCAGGTATGGATGTGTTGCCTTTTTGTTAAATGAGAAAAGAGATATAAATGCTCTTATTCATCAGCTTTGTGTTTTGTTTTTGTATTTCTGTACAATAGAAAGGGATTTTTCTTATTCATTTTTGATGTGTGTATGGATGTATTTAGGTATCTATTTGTGTGTGTTTGTGTATATTTATTGCTTCTGTGTTTGTGTTTGTTTTGCAAGGGTTTTGAGGGAATCCTTGATGCCTTTTACTTTTGTTTCTTGGATTTGTCTTTTTAACTATCCTCACACTTTCTGCAGGTGCTCGAAGGGCGTCTCTAGTGGGTTCTACCTCTTGTCTTCATTTATCTCGAAGTATTGTCATGTATTTTGCCTTTTCTTGCTTTTTATAACCCTGAATTATTTATTGATGCGCTCTCTTTACATGCTACATAAACATTGGTCTGATTTTTCTTGTTACTGTTTTGCTTCACAGGAAAGAAAGGTGTCAAACGGCCCAGGGAAGAAGATGCGTATGCTTTTGAAGACGAGTTGGACACAAGACAAGTGACCTCAACAAGTGTGGACAAACAGGCCAAAAAGAGGAAGAGGAATTCCACAAAGGTGCACTTGTTACCTTTTCTATCTGTTTGTTCTTTTGTTTTGTTACCCTTTCGCAGTGTCAGCACCTTCAGTCTTAAATTACCTTTGACAAAACACAAGAGCTGGGAAATGCTGGATTAAGAACTACTGTTTGTTTGTAAGAATGAAATTATGATCATTTGGTTGTAATTGTGATTTACTTGATAGGTGTATACTTTTTCTGGAGAAGGTAGTTCACATAGTCTGGTTTCAGCTGCCTAAAAATATAAGATACTGAGAGGAAAGTTGTATGGCATTCAACTATAGACTGCAGCAAAAGAAAGAAAAGAATTATAAACAGCCTGTTCCTGGTTTTTCCCTGTTCACATTGAACATAAAATTTATAGATATAAAGCTTTAAAGTTTGTAAATTTTATATATTATGTTTGTACAGCAATTTTCAAGTTTTCTGTTGTATTTGCAGGCAATGGGCCAAGACGAATCCATACAGGTGACGTCTAGTGTGGACAAAATCACCCCCAGCCCACCCATAGCCACCATGAATGCAGGAGCACAAACCACTATTGTCGTGAGTTGGATTGGATTATTGCAATCTAATGAATGAGCTGTCTTTTAAAATTTTATATTTTCAGGGGTGAAAATCTTGTTGATTTTCTCTGATTTAAGACTTTTGTACTCTCCAAGTGGACTGAAAAGCCATTAGTTTTTGTTTCCACATTACTATTTTCAAATTATTTCTTTCCTTTGCCATGTTATTGTTTGATTCCTTGCCAAGCAACGCTGCCTTAACATTTAGTTGGTTATATTGATTCTTTTACTCATTGGCAGTTGGAAGATATCCCTCATAGTTTCTACTTCTTTTTTTCTCAAATTATTGTCTTACTATTTTGATGTTCTCTATTTAAACTATCACAATTTACTAATTTGATTTATGGTTTACTACTAACCGTGTTTTATCATATCACCTAAGATGTGCCAATGTGTCTTTTCTTAAAACTAACCAACCGTATAAATGCGTCTACAGAAAATGGAGCACAGTTCAGTACAGACAGATGCTGTGGAGGAAAAACCTGTCGTCAAAGAAGACGTGGAGGTGAAGACAGTAGAAGAAAAGCAGGCGGATGATTTCTCTGAAGACAGAATGGCTAAGGTCATCGCTGACCTCACCCAGAGGCTGGAGGAAAAGTTTGAAGACGAGAAGAATAAGGCACTGAAAGAGCTTTCTGAAAGAGTAAGTGTTAATGGATTTATGTGCAGTTCCTTGTAAGGATTCGAACTGGCTATTCGCGTGAATGGCAAATTCCCTACCCCTTTTGTATTTAATTTTTGACCTTGTTGTCCCTGATGAGTTCTGCTTCAGTTTCTTATCTTACGTCTCCTCTCACAAACCACCAGACAAACATACCTGATAGTGTCAAATATTTATTTCATTTTGATTTGTATCTTTATAAGCTGGGACTTTCTTTGTGATCTAGAGTTAGGCCTCTGGGATAGAAATAACAACAACAACAACAAGGACCTCAAAGGCTGTCGATGTTCTGTCCCCTTCCCTCAATGAATACAACAACGAACCTTGACCCCTTTTTGTTTATCACCAGCTGGAAGAAGACTTTGGCAAAGACAAGCAGCAGGCAGTGGAGAGGACGCTAGCCAACATGAAGCAAGAGGTGGACAAGGCCAGGAAGGTGGGCGAGGACACGACCAGGGCCGAATACATGGAGGAGATGAAGAAGTTGGCCACCCGGCACAAGGAGGCCATCTCTCAGGCCAAGAAAAAGCAATGGGTACGTGCGTGCGGTAGTACGGTATTATTTAATTTCTTCTTGATCAATTTACCTTTTATACCTTTCGGTGTAAGGTTAGTACGCTAATGTGCATGGCTTAGATAGGTTAGTATGATATAAAATATGTGAGCCTTTATGTGTATGTTGAAGCAAGGTTAGTGAAACAGGAAGAGCTTCTGTTAGAAACGAGACAGTAAAAAGCAATGGATGTTTTTTTTACTATCTCGTTTCTTCAGTCAGAAGTCCTTCCATTTTCACTAACCTTGCTTTGATATACTCTACAGCTTCTAGCAGCCGTTTAATTATTCATGTTTATGTTGGTAGCCTAGTGGCTAGGGTATCTGACTGGTAACTGAAGGGTACTGGGTTTGAATCCTGGTTGGGTCAGATGTTGAGTGCTTATGAAAGACTCTTTACACAGTTTCTCTCTCTCACGACCTATGAGCCTTACTTATGGCTTCTAAATTACTTACTACCGTATGTATATGGGGATATCAATTGTAGATGTAAACACCCTTCTTTTGGCACAGCTTTTATTGCAGCAATTTGGGCTAGACTCTTATCGATTTGAGTCTTAATTTACAGACTTTGATAATTTAATTTATTAATCCCTTATTTATTTTTAGTCATTGAGGGATACGGTATAGACTTCCAGCGCTGATATGACCCTTTGAGGTCGAAGTGTCGTAAAACCCTAGACAAACAAATGAATAGACTTTATTTAGACTTCTTATAACCGGTTGACTTGTCCCCTTTTTTCAGTGTTTCAATTGTGGAGAAGAGTCGATGTACCACTGTTGTTGGAACACCTCTTACTGCAGCCTCAAGTGTCAGCAAGAACATTGGCACAAAGAACACAAACGGGTCTGTCGGAGAAAACGACCAGTCTCTTCATCCTAATCTACGAGGATAAAAAAACCTGTAGTCTACAGATCCTTACCCGTGGAAATCGTTATCTTGTTAGACGTGTCAAGTTGTTGGGTTTTTGTTGTTTTTTTGTTATAAATTTATTTGTTTTCTACTATAAAAGATCTGCGATCCGAATTGATTGAAAATAAATTAATTAATGTTTTAGATTTTTTAAATTGCAATATGCTTTTTGTATACCTGTTACCTAAGTATTATTTTTTTCAAAAGAGAAAAAGTTTTGAGTTTTACAAAAGCTTAAACCAGAATAGGTAACGAAAATTAAACAAAACGGAACCAATGAGTGGTATGAAGACTTGTCTGGTAGGTCATATTTTTATTCCTGGTTCTTCTTTAAGTTTATTGGTTTTTTAAAAATAAATTGTGTACCTAATTGTATTCTTGTCAGAAAGGAACATGGAGTCATACATTGTTTTTATGTCATAGTAATCATCATTGGCTACATATAAGTTTCATAAATTCCAATCTTATTCGATCTGCATTGACAGTCAGTCATCATGAAATCAAAAGATGTTTTATATTTATACTTCAATTACATTTGTTGTTTGATGGTTCAAACTATTCACTTTTATTTTTCGTTTGATGAGAAACATGAGTAATAGATATTTGATAAAGATGTTAAGATTAAGAAGATGTGTTGATTAATGTGATATTGAAATAGACTATAGATAAATCATTTATTGCATTCTGTGTTTGTATATATTATATATTGTGGATTTAGGATTATTTTTATTAAACCATATGAAAGAGAAATCAATTTTCTTTTTTTCTTTCAAAGCTTCTTTTCTCTATCAAGAAATTAGTAGGGTGGTTTGAGCTAATATTATATTGATACTGTGCTCCTATGCTGCCATGTATATTTCATTGCCAAAAAAATTATTTTTAGTGTTGTTTCTAATTTTATCTCTTTCCTATTTTTTTTCTCCCAAGTGTTGTAATCTGTCTCTAAGTAAAAGCAAGTGTTAAACAGCTTTTGAAGACAAATAGAAAGAAAATACTTTTTTCAATTCAATGTTTATTCAAAGAATTGTGTGATTTGGTGGAGGGAATATTTTAAGTAACATCTCTCTTAATGGTCTTGCCATTGTTTTCATTTCTTAGTTTGTTGTTTATTTATCTAACTGGTGATAAAAATAAATTGGAACCCTCTATACTGTTTATGTCATAATATAGTCTACTGCCAATTATTCGACATTGTCTGTTTCATGACCAAAATGGTGGATAAGCAGGTTCGTCAGATAAGCATATTCCACCCACAGATTGTTTAGCATGGACATACTAAAAAGGTTTCATCGAAAGCTATGTATAGAACAAGATTTATAGACAGTGCAATAGCTTCTTCAACAGTTTTTGTATTGTTGCAATTCCCATTGAGCTGTGATGATGTGAGTATATTAGCCAATGGCTTAAAGGGGTCATCTAATCTAAGCAAACAAATGTACCTGATCTGAGAAAGAAAAAGAATTACTGTGATCTTTGTTAAGAAATAATGTGTAAAACTTTACCTGGTGATTGATTTGAGGCAAAAAGTGTTGAAGCGAACCATATTATATTTATAGAAAGAAAACAAAACTATTTTGATTCCAACATTCAGTATTTTGGGAGTCAAAATAGCAGATGCACCAGACAGTTCATAAGGAATGGGTAGTTTGATGTTTTTGATCATGAACCTTTTTGAGTTGTTCCTTTTTTTAAAACCACAGTAACTTATTGGAACTGCAAGAATGTAATCCAATCTTAAGACCTCTCCGGACTGTACTAAGGAATATATATTTTGTTCCAAAGCGATGATGTGTCGAATAAGCGAAAATGTCGTATATCATGCAGTAGATTAGTTGTTCTTTTTTCATATTGTTGTACCTTTATTCTTTAAACAGATTTGTTAATGTATTCAATTCAATTTTGATTGTTTTATTGATTGATTAACATTGATTAGAATTAGAGAATTCATGGTACCATTCATCTCTAGAAAAAGTTTTGCGTTAAAAGCAAGAGATAAAAAACCCATATTTGTTCTTGTCATCTTAGTTTTTTTCTTATGCAATGCATTCATATTGACAAGTTACAGCAATTCTTTGGACAGGGTGGTGTGTATGGTAAGATGGTCTACAATAGAAAGAGAAGTGAGTATGTGTGTTGTGCCTATGAGTGTGTTGAATGATTTCCTAGAGGTGACCTGATGTAAATAGCAATACCATTCCTATCATTACTCGCTAATCTCCTTGAAAACAAATGTGTCTCATTCCGTTGTATATAAGTATAAGGGAAAGATAAACTCATGCTGCCTTTTCGTTGTTGTATTTGTATGCACCATTTTACTCATGCTTTTATTGTCGTATTAATGCTGACAGGATTTTAACTTGTATTTTATGTTTGGCAGAGCTACTTGGAAACATGAAGTTATATATATATATATATGGCAATGTGTTGTAAATAAATACATTTCATTATAGGTTAGAATTTCATGCATTTGAACGTGGGTCTTGGATATGTATTATTTGTGTTCCTCAAACATTTCCTGCACGCATTGAAATTTAAAACTGTTGTTTTAATTTTCACTAGTCAAATCTTTTTTCTAACCCTTTGATTTATTGTTTTTCTTTTCTTTTTCTTTTTTTGTATATCTAACTAGAAGATTTATGAGATAAACAGACTCTCAAACATTTGTTAGTAAGAGGCTGTGTTTAGGAGAATGTTCCATTTAAGGTCAGGTTGAAAAGGGGGGGGGGGATTGATAATCTTTGGTCTTTGTTCACTTGACTGTATATCCAAGCAATGTTTATTTGAAATCTATTTTCTAAAATGGGTCAATTAATCTATTTCGTCAAACAGCCGAAACCAATCAAATAGCTGGTAAGGTCTTCTCATCTTCACAGATAAATGAGAAGTGACACAAAGGCAACAGTAACATTCATTTTTAGGAATGTGTCACGTCACGTTTTTTGCTCATTGCACCTTTCAAATACATTCAAGAGGGTATCATTATTAGATTTTTGAATGTGTGTTAGATGTGTTCATATGATGTTAATCTTATTCCATGTTGTTATCCATTTGCTTGTTTTATTCTTTAATTTTACATGCTATATATGTTGATATAATGAATGTCAATGTTATTCTATGCTCTTTGATATGTACTTGGTTTGTTTTTGTTTTCAATGAGATCTCTTCACACAGACAGTCTACTTCTGTTTCATATCTTTTAACTAAAACTGTCAAATTATTTTTTCACGTGCTGGTGTGATTTTAAACAAACGACCAAAATACTTTAGCTTTTACTTTTCATTGTAGATTGTAAATGATAGATCTGAACATGTTTAACCAAGAATATGTCCAATCAATCAAAGGCACTAAAGGTCAAGTAGGTACTGGCCTGATGATTTCTGATACAAATATGGGAACACCAATATCTGCGTACAAAAATACATGAGCTGAAGAGGACAGTGGGGTATATACATATCTACTAGACTTGGGTATTGTGGTGTTGTCATAGAAAGGGAACGAGACTCCCTTGGAAAAAGGAACAAACCATAAGTGTGCAATATTATGTGCATCATTTAGAAGATAGAACAAGAATAAAAGATGATGGTCAGTTGATAGAGATGATATGTTAAGCTTGACCCAGTTCTAGATAAACATTTGATATCAATGACTAGATGAGATTGGTTTTCAATTTTGACAAATGGATGATAAAAATGGAATACAGTAAAGTTAGCCTTGTTTTCTTTTTCCATCCTGTCTCCAGTATTTTGTCTTATGATTATGAGAGTTAATGATCAATATTGATGTAATACGATGAAAACCATGTATATTTATATATATAAAGGTGTCGGTTTAATGTGTGCACTGTAATTTTTTTTTCTTTAATTTGTTTGGTTTCATCCCTTATTATGTAATAACAATTAATTGTGCTTATGAACAGTATTGTCTTTGGGGTTGGATCTAGACATGTAATTCAATCCTATATATTTCCATAAGAAACGTTGTTTTGTTTTTTCTGTCTTTAGATAAGATTGATTTTACATTTGTTGATATACTAGCTATATGAATGTAAGATTGGAAAAGAAATATGCGAAACTTGAGTTTACATTTCCTATCATATTTTATCACTTTAAAACGATACAGACTTATTTTATTGTTGCTAGTGTTGAAGTTGCTGTTCTGTTAATGTTGTTTTTTTGCTGTTTAATTCAGTGATATGCACACACCTGTATTGTTGACCTGAAATCATTCTTTGATTGAGACTAGGATCTTGTGATTCTTATCTGCTTCTTGTCAACTATCGTCTTACCTTTTCTACCACTCCATGGCTTACATTGTGTTGATGTTCTCTCTTCTCTCAAACAAATAAACAAACTGACAATGCCATGTTTGAAATTCTTTGGTTCAGGTTTTCATTTTGTTTTCTTGAATAATGTTAGCGATGGCATACTTAGTGGCTTTTCCACGTCGATATTTTTAACTGTTATTTAGCCAGCTCTGTATTTGTCAAAATTGGTTATTGAGACATCTACCTCGTTCACCATTTGAGACTGGGGGGTGCCATCATTGTTATAACGGTACAAGGCAAAGGAAAACAAAACAAAGCCTTTGCCTTTAGAATATTGTGATTTCAAATTATTCCTCATGTTTTAGTTTGGTATAGGTCCCTATTTTCTATTTTCGATGGATATCTTAAAAGCTCTACAACAACACTATAGTTGGAATTGTTTTCATCATTTTTCACTCAGAAGGAACCCTTTAGTTATCAGGAATAACCTCACTTTGCTACACATGTACAAAGCGGGGGATTGATGGGTGTCCAAGACGGCTTCTGCTTTTTTCCAAAATATTTTCGTTTCAAATATTGTCTTACTTTTTCCTATCAATGACCAAATGTCCCTGTGTGCTCTGTTCATGCTCAAACAATAGAAACGTCAACGAAGAGTCCTTCCTGCACACACTTTGTTGGAGGGTAGGTTAGTAGACTTCTCATATGTTCTTACCTTGTAACTCAATCAGCATGAAAATTACGATTGTAGTTTCTTTTATTAATCATTCTCAACAATGGATGATGATTTATGATTTACCCTAAATAGGCAGTGAATAGATAGTTAATTCTATATTTTCTGAGATGTTTTGTTTTATTTCACTACTTTGAGGATCAAACTTACTTTTTCCAGCGCTGAGATGAACCTTAGTCAAAGTAAAGTGTTGTAAAATTTCAAACAAACAAACTTAATTATGAAGTCTATTCAGAAGAGAGAAGAGAAGTAGAAAAAGAGTGATTCAAACAATGTATGAAAAAAATATCCACCATTTCTGTTAGAATAAAAATTGAATCATTGAAATAATCTTAACGATTTCATTAAGTTTTTGTACCTGAAATGACGACACTATTTATAACAATGAAGTAGTGTATGATATATTTATATCTATATATTTCGTCCTATTTATTATTCTGAGACTGCAGTGCCTTGTCACCAATATGCGCTGTGATTAAATATTTCTTTTCATCCACTTGAGCGAATCTAATAGGATGAAATCAAATAGCAAATAAGTAGTACATCTAATGGTCTAATCAACTGTCATTCATTTTTTAAAATTTTCTTTTCTACCATAAACTACCCATACAATAATTGTATACATTCAATGTGTACAGTTTTCAAAATTCTACTTCTACTCCTTCATACTAGGTGGGCCTGGCGAAGGTCCTCTCATTTTTACATTTGAATGAGAGGCAACACAAAGGAAGTGGTTTTTGTTTGTGATTGTGTGTAATGCGTCCAGTGTATTGCTCATTCAAATACATCATGAATAATTGTTTCAATACGTTTTGGATGTGTTAGTGTTAGTACGATGTTGATTTCTGGTGTGGTTTTATTCATCTACTACTTTCATTTCCCTTTTCTTTTGTATTTCAACTGCAAACTTGAGTGAAACAAAGGTCGTGTTTTATCAAAAGTTTTTATAATCTCCACAATGTTTCTTGCGACGCTGCCCTGCGGCTGAGCGCGGGTTATTCCGGTCTTTCTTCGGAATTGAACCCAAAATAACAATGAGCCCATTGGGACAATAAAGGCGAATTTTCTTCTTCTTTTTTTTTGATTGATTGAAAATGGCTTGTAATACTTTTTGAACTTTTTGTTTATAAATAAACAGGACTGTTTCATGGTCATAATTGAAATTGTATCTTTAAAAATAAATCTCAACCTTTCGTCAACAACTGACATTACAATATTTATGTATTGACTGGCATTATGCGAACGTCTTATTAATACTGAACATAATGTATCTATTCTTTGAATAGAAATCTGATTTGCTATATTATATCTGTGTGTAACCAATCGTAACTATGATAATAGATTTTTGGATGTGTTTGTATGATGTTGATAATATTCTCTGTTATCTATTTACTTGGTTTATGTTATATTTGTGTATGATATTAGATATGGTACTATGATGTCATTGTTGATCCATGATATATATGTGCATTAGTTTTCAATGTGCTCTCTTCACACAATTAATCTACTTCTGTTTCTTATCTTTTAACTGAAACTATCAACTTAATGTTTCCAATGCTGCTATGACCTTTGGAGATCAAAGTGACGTAAAACTTCAAACAAACAAACAAACAAACGATATATCTGTTGGTTGGTGTATAAGAATACTATATTAATCTATTGGATAAGAAAATATCATACATTACCTTTTTTTTTCTAAAATTAATGTCTTTTTGATTCATTTCTTTTATGAGTATAATTTCTTTCCGAGTGAGCTGCAGCTGTAGATCTCTATGTGTTTGTGTTGCTTTCATCGATGGATGCACATCATTTGATATTTCCATATTATAAAAAAAAGAAACCATGTATACTAATTCTATGAGTACGAGATGTCAATGCACTTTTTCTTTCTTTCTTTACGGTTACCACTTGATATAAGGTCCAAACAGTGCTTTTCCTGGGGTTTTTTTTTTTACGTTACACAGATTCCTAAAGGTAAAAATTAAGGAAAGCCAAAAATTAAAGATTATAAGACTCTCATCAAGTAGCGATGATGCCAGGTCTTCAAATAGAGTTCATTTATTGTTGATACAGAAAACTTTCAAGAAAAGCACAACTTTGTTTACTTTGTTTACATAAGACTGTATGCCATACCTTATAGCAAACAAATTGGGGGAGCAGGCACTGGAATATTAAGAAATATTTCTGAAATAGCCGAGTGGGCAGAGGGTCTGCTCTCTAATCCGGAGGTCGTGGGTTCAAACCCCGCGTGGTGACGAAAAATGTTTTTTCTTCCCTAGGCTTCGTCTTTCGGCACTGACCATTTATACTTCCATCCAATGGAATACTTATACCTTATAGCAAGAAAGATCAATGTCAATTGTGTAACTTTGCTTATTAACACAGCTCTCCCAACTTTATATTCCTCTTTGTCAAAATTTGTTGCTAATTTGAGGGAAAGCAGATATTTTAGGAGGAAAGATATTGCTAGTATTTTAGGCTGTTTATTTCTTTCTTTTTTCAATTTTATTACAAACTACACAATTTAACAGGAAGAGGGAAAGTATCCACTCAGCCACTCAGTCAAACTTTCTTTCTTTCTGATCCATTTTTCATTTAACACCCATTGCAATGTAGATTTCAGCTTCTTTTAAAAATTAAATAGGACTGTTGACTATTATTATTATTATTATTATGATTATTATTTTTTTTTTTTTTTTATTATTATTATTATTAGATTTTTGTGGCTGATAGCTAAGTCAAAAGGTGTCTCAGTTTATGGAGAGATGCATTCTATTGACTAAACCTAAGCTCAATGCCAATAAGTATCAGCCATGTTTTCCAGTAATCAGTGATATGGTGATATACAAAGGTATTACTTTCGGATGATTAGATGAGTAACCCTATTACAATTCCTTGAAATGTTTTGAATGTTTAGACAAGCAACGAAACCACAATTAGTTAAAACAATTTGTGTGTCTTTAAATTATATCCCTACTGAAATAGATTTGAAACAAGTATTTCCTATTCCTAAGCAATTTTATATTCTTTTGCACCCGTCTTCTTTCTATTTTCCTTCTTTGTTGTCATATTGTTCTGATTTAAAATCATTTGTCCTTTTGCTTTCATTTTTATGTATTTTGAATGTCTCAAACATTTATTTTATGTATATTTTAATTAATTTGATTGGTGTATTGGTTTTTAAAATATTTTTTTTCTCTTCCATAGATCATGATGCAATCTTAAGTGTTTCAGTTTATTCAAGGTACATTTTTAAATGAATAAAACATAAATTATATTAGCAACTCCGGTTTGGATTTCTTTCTTTTGTAAATACTTTATATGAGGCAAAAATACAATGTTTAAACAACACAAACT
Organism: Dendronotus venustus; assembly: GCA_031834005.1. Taxonomy (NCBI): domain Eukaryota; kingdom Metazoa; phylum Mollusca; class Gastropoda; order Nudibranchia; family Dendronotidae; genus Dendronotus; species Dendronotus venustus. Next base: position 12,141 of record JAUEKX010404541.1, read on the forward strand.
GACATTGAATTGTTTTTTTTATTTCAATATAGCATTTGACATAAAAATTGATTTTTTTTCTTTCAAATTATTATTCTTTGGAAAAGTATTTATAAGCAAACAAAGAAACAACCAAAAACAAAAGAAGTTGGCTGGATCAAAGCCGATTACTTGGCCTCCACGGATGGTAAGACGACAACATGGGGCTGAGTGGATGGTCGGCTCTCCTCTCCACAGTCGTTAGCGTTCCTGGAAAGAAAGCAAATAACAATGAAAGGAATTTAGTAACGATGAAAAATGGTGCATGATATCATGATAAGTTCCTGACCTAATCTTTTGGCGCATGTGCACAGATCGAGTGCATGAAATGAATATTTGGATGTGTCATCACTTATATATAATGTCTTTTCATTTGTGTAGTAAAAAATATCTAAATAGTTCTGGCAGGACTCTTTAAGTAAGACTTTAATAACAGATTTCTCTACCCACCTGTAGGTCAATCGGCAGTTGTCAACCAATTTTGAAACATCATGTTTTGTTTGGTTGCTTTTATGGCATGAGAAAAGATTTTCCTTATGGCATTCTTTAAGGAATAATTAACATGCATTTAATTCTAAAAAACCTTGATCAAGCTGCAACCCAGATTTTAGATAGATGTGATGCACTGGAGAAATAATTGTTTTGAACCGCCGAGACGGACTTTTATTCAGCACTGTTCATTAGTTTGATTTTGATTTTGACTTTTAACTGATGAAGAATTACAAATGTTTAAAATTTACCTTGATAGTGGGCCAGGAAGAGGAGCAAACTCAGGAGGAAGCATATCCATCTCATTATCAAACATGATTTGGTTCTCTGAAAACAACAATTGGTGGAGGAAGACATTCACAAATTAGTGAGAAACTTCTAAATAGAAATCAGTATGTAGATCATTTTAAACTCAATTTATCAAAAGAAATTAGTAGGTATAGAAATCATTGGAACTTAACTGATCACACGATAATTTGTTTTAACTTACCGAAAGAAATGTTTTAAAAATCTTATATTTAAAACTTGTGGTGTCGTTGGCATGATTACCTAGCATGTTTGACTCAAGATAAACAAGTTACAGGTTTGAATACTTGACAGGAAAAAGCATTTTACACAACATTTCTCACTACACCCAGGGGTAGAAATGGGTACCGACTCACTAATCCGGGTTGGGAAAGTAGTCTGTCCTAGTCATAGACCAGCATGTTATCCAAAAAGTAGCTTCCGTCACTTGTCCACTTCCCACTACTGAAACCAGGATATGCTCCAGAGGACTTCCTTTACTTTACTTTATTTGAAAACCAACTTCCCGACAGAAATCTGTTTGATCTGTTCATAAATCAATTTAATCTCAGCTTGGTTGGTATTAGTATTATTTATTCATAGAACTCAAATCTTTGTTCATTAACACAAAGAACAAGTCGAAACCAAAGCCAGATGATGACTCACCATCCGTAGAGAACATGGCCGTTCCTCTCCCACTGGGAGCGGAGACAGTGTAGGAAATGAAGTCTTTGTCTTGAGGCTGGTGGGCTCCCTTGCTGCCACGACGTATCTCAGGCTAGAAAAAAGTGACAGAGGACTAGATTTGATTTACAGTCACACAGCATCTCATTTCAGATAGGAGAAGAGAATATATCGTAAAATAGGCTCAAAATGTATCTTTCATTCCTGTAAATATTTATCTTTCTTTCTTTCTCGTTACTTTTTATACCTTTTGGTGTTGGGACATTTTATCTTGCAAACTTTAGAATGGTGTAGTATGACAAAGGTCTTATTGATATTGGCTGTTATATAGGCAGTGCAGCACATATTTGTTGAAGATGTATTCATCGAATGTACAGATAACACTGATTGAAGATGTGTCCATAAAAGAACTGAACAAACAGTCAATTATCATTATAAGACTAACAAAATATTCTCCAAAGTATTTATGTTGCTTTTCTATTTTCTTTACTCTTCGACTTTTCAAAACCCACCAGAGGCTTCTTGGGACTTGATGATGGAGCTTTAGTGGGGACTATTCCAGACGGAACATCAGCCTGAAAATTGAAATTTGAATTAATTAAACTAAAACTATATTTGGCTAAATATTTTGTTATTCAAAATTATTCTCAAGCTACTGTATATATAAAAAAGAGATCAATAAAATTATATCAATCTTTATTGAAAGTACTTTTCCAAATTTAGCCTACAGTAGGTTCTCTCATTTTTTACTTCTAAATAAGAGGCAACACAAAGTAGGCGATATAAACAGTTGTTTGGTTAGCATCGGAGTAATACGTCTAGTGTATTGCTCATAGCGCTATTCAAGGACGGGCACAGTGGGTTGATCGCCTGCTTGCCGTAACTCCTGATCCAAAGTATTTCCCGGCTTGTGTTTTGTCAAAGGTGGTTTTTGGGGCATCGACCTCATTCACCATTTAAGACTGAGCATGAAGCTGGATTCCGACACTGCGAAAGCGGTACAAGGTATTGGATAACAAACAAACAAACTTTTCCAAATTCTTGCATTTTCTTTGTCATTGCCTTAAACGAATATCATCATAAATCAAGTGAAATTGCTGTTACAAATAAGACAAAAGAAACCATAAGAGTAACAGCATGAATGTCTGTTCTTATTCTTACCGAGTAGCTGACCGCTGCATGGTGTAATTGTGCCGCCTGTCTTTGCAGTGTTTGTCGGATATAGCTCTCGTCTTTAAGTGCATGCATGCTATTTAGAATGAGAAAATTATGCATTTTACCAATTAAATAAGTAAAGGAAGAAATCTGTTCTAACATAAGAAGTGGATGAAATGAAAGGAAATATAACTTTTGTCGCTATAAAATAATGAAAAAGGTACTCAATTGTCACAAAAAAGCTAATCAGGTATGTAACTTGGTTTAGGTTTGAAAAAGTAACAGAATGAGAAAAAACCATGCACAACCCACAGGGAAAAAATGTAATTACAACTTTCTTAACTGTTACATGGAACAAAAAATATAGAAAAAAAGACATTACCTTTGTTGTAATATTGCAAACTTCTTTTCCCACATCCTATGTACTTTGTCAAGCTCTGCCTGGAGTCTGTTTTATAAACAAAATGATACATTACATAATTTGTCATCAAATATGCAAGTGTATTAGTACTGGAGACTGAGACATAAATGGCATTCCATTACATTTTAATATGGTTATACGCCTCAACCAATTATCAATATGAAAAGACTTGAATAACAATATCTTCATTGGACATCATAAGAAGTATGAATCAATCATGAATGATAACAAAATTCAACTTTTATTCTTACTTCAGGATATCAGCCTTTAATTTGTCCTCCATATCTTTGTTCACTGTTTTAGTACTCGTAGACTCCTGGGTAACGGTAGCAGTACTTGACTTTTCTTTAGCCTGTAATATAACATATATACAATGTTTATTGATATACGTCAAACTTCTGTTTAATGATTTACAAACATGCTGATATCAGAGCAAGAATACTTCAAAGAATGTAAAGAAAATAACATGCAGAGATTTATTTGATAATAATAATCAGTCCATGGATAATTTATTTGAACACATACCTACAACGGTTTTAAAGTGAAATGACTAGATGACTTGAGTGAGAAGTAAGCAAGATAATGATGATAATGAAGATGATGATGATGATGATGATGATGATGATGATGATGATGATGATGATGATGATGATGATGATGATGATGATGACAATGGCCACGTAACAACGGTGACGACGACGATTATCGTGATGATGACGATGATGATAAAGTAATTTTGGTTAAAATCAGTTGTGAAAAAATTGGAAGATTCTTAGAATTTAAAAAAGTAATTTAAAATAACTAAAACATTTGAGCTTAATGATAAGCTGTGTGCCTCGGAGGAAATAACTACATTTCTACCTTCAGCAGCTGTTTTTCCAGATCTACAATCTGAGACTTCATCTGTTTTATCTTGGCTTGTTCTGCAGTGGATGATTTCTCAGCTTCCTCCTTCATCTTGGCCATAACCTAGAGAGTTGTGTAAAGAGTTTTTTTTAGCTTTCTTTACATCTATAGACACAAACTATTTACATCTCGTGAATTTGAAAAATCTTAACTGAAAAAAATTGGATTTACTTTTTACGTAATCCGATATGAAGTCATAAGAGACAAATGTAAAAATAAACAAAGTTATTGCGTTTAGAATGAGAGATCAATTTTAGATATTACCTCTTCTCTAGCCAGGCGTACTTGTTCATCCATCATTCTATTCATTTCTTCTTTTTGACTGCCAATCTGAAAAAACAAAAGCCATGAAATTCATGATCCATATGATGTATCAGTGATATCTATTATAACTAGCCTTAATTAAACTTGAATCTTCACATAGATGTGATACTATATATCACTTTTTGTAGTATGGTATGATCATAATTAGTCTAGTAATCAGCTAAGCTATTTGACTTCTGTTAATCAGTTTTTATTTTTCAATTAAAAAGAACCTATGGGAGAAAATGGAAGAGGAAAGTTCATAGCAGACTATTCATTGAAAAGAAGAATAGATTGAAATAATCAAAACATTTCTGACTCATTTAAAACCCTTTATCTTTCAGGTGTGTAACCTAAACAGGTTGCTGATGGATTATAATTTCCTATTTTGGGTAGGATCTCTTTATGGCCCTTCTTTTTTTGTTATCATGCTTAACATTAGCGTTCAACAAAAATTTTAAGGGATGATGGACTCAATGCATGATAATCACTCCTTAGAAAATCAAATATCTTGTCACTATTTCAAAACTAAGGTTAATGTCAATATATGTTGATAAACCGTTAGAATTTAATGCAATATCAAATAATATACTGAAAGAATCATTCAAGAAACTTTATATCAAGAAAAAAGCAGCAGTAATTTGAAAAGAATCAAAGTTGTTGACAGTATTTTACACAAGTAAATGCATCCTAACTGTTTATACTATTGGGTATTCAAATAAATAAATATGACACAAAAATGAAAAAGATTAGCAAAGATACCAATATTGGTTGAAAAACAGAGAATGCACGATATATCTCCTCCAAATGACATACATAGATAGTATTATAAGATTTCACCCCATCTAAATTTCACAAGCAATGTCAGTCATTTATCTTGACTTTTATGTTAATCTTTATGGATGTGCTGTTACCTTTTTTGAATTTAACACTTTTACATGATGAATTTGGACAATTTCTTCAGAAATTGTCTTTTGGGCTCTTCTTTGTTCATGATCATTATCCTTTGTGCTTAATCACTATTATCTATATGACTGAGTATAGAAAAATAATTTTGTTCATCCCTAATTTGCAAACCCATTTTAAGCTCTAACCCTACACAAATAATTTGTCCTATAAATAGCAATAGGTAGATGTTTGTGATTTTTTTTGTCTTTACATCATGAAATAACTTTGCAGAGAGAAAATATTAGATATAGATAAACATAGAGATAAAGAATTAAAATGCCATATAAGACAAATTTCAAAAAATTTCAAATGATTAGTACCTTTGAAAAAGGACAATTCACAAAGTTAGTAACACAAATATGGCCAGAATGATATAAGTTCAGAAAAGTGGGAAAATGTGTGGCGTCTGTGGCCTAGTGGCCAGCGTATCTGTTTGATGGGTCCTGGATTAGAATCCTAGACATCATTTTATATCTAAATGAGAGGCAACACAAAGTAGGCGATATAAAAAGTTGTTTGGTTAGCATCTGAGTAATGTGTCCA
>JAUEKX010404652.1:0-13919 GCA_031834005.1 Dendronotus venustus
TACCGAACCTTTGTTGAATCATAAATATATATCTGCTTGTATGTGATAAATCTCTTAGTTTCGAGTGAAATTTTATGATTCTTTGAACCGTCAATTTCACCTTTTGACCTACGCACTTTACTTTTGACAGCATAATATCTAAATGTAATTGTTACCACTTTTGTTCATTGTTCTAGGAGATTTATTATCTATTCACAGGAAAATGACTTATTGACAAGTTATTTTTGTTTTTGTTTTTTTTGTTATTTTCCCGTCTATTTTATTATTTCGTGGTTTTCGTGTCCAAATCTTCCCGATTTTTAATATATAAGTTTGTTTTTTTAAGAAAGAAAGGCATCAAGTGAAACCACATAGTCAGGTTTGAACTACGTCATCTTCAGGTTGAAAAAGTAGAATATGAATTTAAAATTAAAACATTTAATGTGGCGTACGTTTCTGAGGAAGAAGAAACTATATTGTATTGTTCCGTTTTGGAAAAGGTTTTCCGTTATTAAAAATTAAAGGAAAAAATATGCATTGTGCGAAACTTTTGGTAAAATTTATTTCGGTTATCGAATGTTATATTGTAACGTTATCTTGCTCTTGTATAATCACGAAAGCTTTGAATCGCCAATTTCTTTCAGTGAATAGCTACATAGATTTCCGAATTCTAAACGTAGCCTACTTTTTCACCATAGATACTTTTCCTCGAATCTCTTTGGAAAACATTTTTGTTGGAAAAAATCTCCTTTGTGAAATGATACAATTTTTTACCTAGTACCTAGTCTGCTTCTAAAAGCCACAACCTTTGATTATAAGCAAATTTAATGTCCATTATTAATTATAACAAAGCTAGTGAATATAATAAAGGATGTTGAGAGGATTAAATTGCGTTTGAACGGGGGTAAAATATGGTTTTGTTTTGGCTAATATAACGTTTTTGAGCGACTTTTGAAATTGTGTAAAGTGTTTGAATTGCGTATTTCCAAAAATTTAACATCAAAGTATTAGACATTTTTGTTATTTTAATTTAAAAGGTAACTATAGCAATCACAATCAAAGATAGTTTTTGAAATCAATAACGCAATTTGTTAGTCTGTCTTTAATAAAGAAAATACAATCTCCCTGGTCTAGCGCAGGGCGAAAAGGGGAATCCCTCATTGTATGGTTGATTATGGTTTTCGATTATCTGGAGGATGAATGCAGAGCTTTTTTTTTCTTTTTTTTTAATGGAGGATTTTTATGACGATTTTCTAAATTTTGATATCACACGGAATCCAATTAGTGAACAGAAAACCGCGCGAATAAACACAACAAATGACGTCATTCATATTGGTCTAGATTGTGGCAATTGTTATTCGCTCGATGAAAAGTAGAATACCACTTCCACTTTTTTTTTTGTTACCTGTCATCTGTTATTGTGATATAGTGCATAGAATCTTTTAACACGCAAATTAACAAAATGACATCTGCTAAGAAAAATTGATAAATTAGTTTTATATTGATGTGAAACAGATTTTGATAAGCATTTAGTACTCCTTTGCTTAGTGGTTAAAACACAATCATGCTACTTTCAGCATCACCATTTAATGAGTTAGTACTAACATTCATCAAAGCACTTTCACTTTCGACTCAAAATCGAAAGACTAATGACCAAAACTGACAGGTTAATTCAGTGAATTTTGAAAAAACAAAACCAAAAAAACAGTAATACATTCTCTATACTCTAACTAACATTATGTTAAATTTCATAAATATTGGAACACTCTTCATTTTTAGACCATCATGTCAATTAGAGATACTAATTATAAAGAAATTCCAAGTTTTCTACTGATCCCTCATATGGGATATAAAAAGATTCAAAATTTATTATTCTTCTCATACTTAAAAGGCAACAGGTAATTTATATATACCAAAATAACCATTTAGTTATAAAACTAGTTAATGACGTGTTTTATCCACTTTCGAAAATGCGTGGGCGCCGAGACAGAAAGAATAATGGCCATGATGATTCCCAAGTAATTAAAAATGCCATTTCATTCTTGTACACTAATATTTTGTTCCTCTAGTCGTTATTAATTTTCCTCGAGTCTCAATACAATTGTGCGTCATAAAAAACTCACCATTTTGACAAAGTCAAAGTTGTCGCAAGTTTACCTTATTTACAATTCAGTTTGTGGTGAGTGTATTGTGTTCTATGAGATTATCCGCACCAATATTATAATATACGTTTAGATAAAATGGCATACGACCTTTTGAACCCATTATAATGCCATTGGCAGCTATGAGGCAATATTTATATTGTATAAATATATTCCCTTTATATTCCCATTCTACCTCATCAATGAACTTGGTAGCGGTGATGTGTGTGTATTTTTGTTGGTGGTCTAATAAGTAATATATTCTAGCAATTTGTTGTGTACTAATAGGAATTACATCTTGTAAAAGCAGATAGTAAGTAACTGCTCATTATTTGTAGAATTACTACTTAGAGTCGATTAAAACTCTGCAGGAAAAAAAGGAAAAGACATTTATCTTGTTTTGATGTGTCATGATGCGAAAGCTGAAAGTCACACCTTTCGAAAGGATCGTAAATCATCCCTATTTTATGTATACGTTTTACCTGCAAAATTATCTAATTACAGGTACAACTGCAGGTAGCTTCCATTGGAACCAGAGATTTTTGTTTCGTTCTAGATGTTGATGATTTATTTATTCAACCATTAATTGTTCATGTTTTGCTGATCATAAAAGATAAACAGCTATTTAATTGGAGCTGAAATTTTATAATATTCTGACAATATGATAACAAATTAGTCTTTTATGTGTACTTAGAATATTTGTTTATAATGCATATTTATTACAGATTATTATTATTAGAGATTATTTACATCAAAATTTCATTGCAATGAATGAAATCATCATGTAAACTCAGCTTATTTTGCCTTTTCAAAATAGTGTTTAATTAAATTGAAGGGGAGGGTATATTAAATTTCGAACCTGAATGGTATCTGTATAAATTCATAAAGTTTTTAGCATTGATTTTTACGAAATAAAATGTTTTGGTATTCGTTCGATATACGTTTATTATATAAGACCATTTCAATTTCAGTTGATGCCAAGCACAACGCTTTTTAAAAATTATTTTTTATTAATCTAGACTACAGTTTTTTTACAAGAATAAGTCGTCTTTAAATAAATCGAAGAACAGATTTTCCAGAACAGGAGAATTTTTTTAAGACCGATTATAATTTTTCAGTAAAATTACAAGTGGTGCTTTTGTGCTATCTTGTTATATTCCAAAACCTTTTAGAATTGTTTAGCTATATTCAGTTACCACTATCAATTTGCAAAATACAAAATGTTTTCTCAAAGGCAACAAAGGTGATTATTAGAATAATTTTAATATTCCTAGTGTATACAAAAAGCTTCAAATATATCAGACAAGCACGACATTTTTGGTTAGAAATACCTACTTCAAAATAACGATCCATAATTTTGGCTCATATGAAACAAAATTGAATTGAACTTCCTTTCCAACGACAGTGAACATGTTCAATTTTGACGAACTCAACTCAAAACTGGAATTTTCCTCTTACAGCGTGGAAAAATTTTTTAATTTTGATTTATTTCATAAAAGTTATTCATAGAATTGTGAACTTGGCTTATGTATTGTGTATACCTGTTATAAATCCAAAAATAGTGATATTTTCATCTAAAATATATTCAAAACACTTCAAGTCTGAATGCAAGAAAAAAATAATTAAATACATAAATTAAATGTTTTTTTTATATTATATATTTTGATGAAATAAACCTAAAATGTAACAACATTTAGCATTCTTGAGCTTTTAACTTATAGCAATTTTTCTATACTTTAGAAGACTAAGTAAAATTTAAATTAAGAGGTAAAATTAAGATGATGACTTAACATTTCTATTAGGGGGATTTAGAATTGGATATAGAAGCAACCGTTATTTCTATATCCACTTTCTTTGCTATTGTTATGGGGTATTATACAAAAATTTAGAGTAGAGTTTTTTTTCAATAATTACATATATAGAATAACACTATAAAATCATTGCTTGTTAAAATATACTAGTAACAATTTATATCCAAATTTGTAGTTTTCAAATATAATAAATATCGTAGTGATGATCTTTATTCCAGATAATCAAAGAAATGACAAAAGGATGTAATATGCAACACTTTAGGAAATGAAAGCCTAGTTAGTCCAACATCTTCCGTTGTTACTTTTCCAAACATGTCACCGAACTTGTTGTAGTTTGCGGGACTACAGATTTTTACAGAACAACTTTTTGTTTTCAAAATTTCCAGATCGGATAATTGGGTAAGAGTCAACCTTATCCACATTCAGATCTAACGAAGTTTGTTTATTACATCTTGCTGGATCAAAATTAACGTTTAATTTTCCGTTTAGTTTTCGTTATGTCATCTTTCTGGTCAATATTAGTAATTCTCTTTACGTTGTAAGACATTGTAAAAGGACAAAAATACCATATTCTGGAGTTTTAATCTTAATCTATCTATAAATATTTGACTACTTGATCAAAAAGCAACAACATGGTACTTTTTAATTTTTTTTCTCCTGATATGCAACTTCAAATAAAACAAATTTTGATAACTTATCTATCTTAAAATAACTTATCAAGGAGTTCACCACACTAAACTCGTTTTACATTTTATTTAGAAAAGGTTTGTTTTTTAATGACTGTCTTATCCCTCGGTTAAAATTAAGATAGAGTAATAATTCGTACAGGTAGAATTTCACATTTCAAGTAATATATTTCTTTGCTTTTTGTATATTCTATTCTCTGATGCTAAGCAACTAAAAAATCCCTCACCTATTAGTTTATTAAACCAATGAATATATGTTTCCTTTGCTTTATTTGATCAATTTTCTAATTTCATAATTTAGTTTTTAATTTAATTGTACTGAAAACAAAACATTAATTGGTGTATTAATACATCCTCAATTACTAACATTATATTACATTTATTAAATGGATAATGAAATTGATCCATTGATCCAAAGTCACTTTTTTATATCTAAAATAAAATTTGGTCATTACATTTCTTGAACTTTGTTGTGTTTTAAATTTTTTTTCTGAAAAATTTTATGAAGAAATATTTACCAGAATCAGCGTCCTTTATTTTTGACGTATCAGAGACAATTGTTTTACAAAATGAATTAAACCATTGTGTAGTCATTTCGATTAATTTTTTTTTTTCTGGCAATTGTGTTTTTTTGTTTTGTTTTATACAATACAGTGTTTTACATTGGCATTGGCAGCGAAGTATCAACGTATTGAAATTTGGTTTTTCTTCTTTTTTGTCAACTGATTTGTTTTACAATATTGTTCAATCTACTTGGGATCTTGAAGCATTTTTTCACTGACAATTATATATACTCAAAGCATCATAGTTTAAGGTTAAAAGTATCGCAGTGTAAGCTTTACAATATAATTAAGCAGCATTAGTCATATAAAAAGATGCTTTTATGTACAATTGATATACAATTTTCTTCTTTTTCATTCGATCACAATATTTTCAGAATTTGTCTTTATGTTGGTTTGCACAAAGGGAGAAATTATTATATCATTTTCTTCAGAAGAGTTTAACCTCTACTTTTATCATACATCTAATTTGGTTGTTTTGGTTCTTCAGTCAGGTGGGAGACAAATTCTGTTAATATTTCTTTTATAGATTATTTGGTTCAAAACTTTCTTTAAGTTGCACGACAGTACCTTTAGCCATTTCGAGCCCAATTTTATGCCTCAAGATCCTTAGAGAGTAGTAGGTTCCTAGAAAATAATACTATAAACAAAAATATAAATATCATACTAACAATTATAAAAGCACATTGCTTAGCGTATTGACCATATCACGCTAGATAATGCTTTATACGATGTAATATTTTATATTGATCAACTGAAATATTTTTACTCCTTAAATTTACTGAGCGTTTAGCTTGTACCGTAGCGTTTAGGAGCAAAAATTTAATAATTACTTAAATTGTTTAAGTCACCTTTATTTTTAATGTTTTGCTTAAATCCCGCCTTCCATAGTTGTTGAGCCTCAAATTATAAACGTACTCTTTAAAATTGTGTAGCTTAATTAATAGGTCCCATAGGAATGTGGAAACGTAAATGTAATAAGTGTATTACGTGAATGCTAACAAACATAATGTAGCATAGCATCCTAGGGCAAAAGGTCTAAACTATGAAAGTTTAAAATGTTACAGTATATAATCCTGTTTGTTTCCATTTATTAGGTCAAATGCTTAAAGAAACACCTAGTGAACTGTCACGTATTTTTGTAAGGGCTTGGTTTCATCCTAAGAGCAATAGATTTTGACCTGTGGATTGCAAGAGAAAGGTAAGTTCTTCAAATTATTTTATTTCTATTTTCTTTATTCAACTGTAACAATTAGCAAAATAAAACAACGAGAATTTCTGCATGTATATATATTAGACGTAACAAAAACTTTTTCAGGCTTATTGCTTTTTTAATTTTATTTAAAATTTAGCTTGTTGCATATCAAGCAACATCTAAAGAATATTTAATAAATGTATTTCAAACCACTCCAATTTTTAACCAAGAACTGGAGTTGCTTACGATTCTAAAACCTCCAAAAATCTCAAGACTATGATTTATGAAATTCAAGAAAACGTTTTTAAAACTTTGGTATTTGTAAATATCTGACTTTGAACCCTTTGGAAGTTTCTTAACTAACTTTCACTTTTGCAATTAGCTAGCGTTGATATTTTTGCGGCTGAGAAGTGTCTCATTAATGTTTCAAGTGAGTACTACTAAAGTTACACAAAAAAAAATGGTTAACAAAAAAGTGTTTTGTAGAAATTTATATGGAATACATAATATAATTTGCTAATATAGCTAAAAGCAACTATTTTTAAGTACTGGGCATTTTAAAACATCTATGCTACTTTTACTACTTTTATCTTGATTACAATACAATATATACAATGAAAGCAATGTTCAATGGAGATGAACAATTTTGGTATAATTGTTCAATTTTCATTGACTAAGCAATTATTAGTACTAAAGTACTATTAGTATTAAATTCACTAAGATTTCTAATTTCGACTAAAATTAAAAATTATGGAAGTGTTGAATGATATTTCGTTGGTTACGTCATTTGGTTTGCGCAAAAACGATTGCTTTCATTTCCTTCTTGACCTCATCATAACCATGCAAAAATCGATTGATTTTCTTGAAACATTTTTGTCCCTTAAGGATGAAATACACGGTAAGTTTAATTGGACCAATTAGTTGTAAGAATAAAAAATCGTTTAAACAGGAAAATTGTACATCTTTTTCTGGTTTTATAAGTTCTTTTAAAAGTTGTTTATGTTTGAATTTACCAAACTAACTTTAAGTTATTTTCTATTGAAATCGATTAAATTAACAAAAGATCTATTATGAAGTCTCTCTTTAAAACATATGTAGTGTTTGTTTTTGCAATTTTGCTAGTGTGTTCGGGTGAGTTTTGGTGTGTGAGCTACTTTCATGTGCATGTATTGAAAATGTCTACCAAAGCAGGAAAAGAAGAAATCACAGTATTTTATTTTGTAATTGAATTTTCGACCAAACTTAAAAGTTCATCAAATATATTTTTGTCCATCCGAAGAAACTGTTTGAATTCAGTTGGATCTTCCAATCGAAACTCACTTAATAGTGCATTATAAGATACGTATTTTTGTCTTTTTAAAAGCCATGGTTTTAGCCACACATCTCTCTTTTTCCTTTTTTTTGCCTGCTGCTCTTCTTCAAATAAATTTTGAAGCTGCTAAGGCAACCAATGCTATTGAAATCTGTCTACCCTCTTCGACATTCATTTTGAGAAAGAAACAATTTTAAGAAAACTTTACCTTTAAACTTATCGTGTAAATAGGTGTGAAATTTTTAATAAACTTATAAGTTTTTTTTCTTACAACTAGTTGGTCCAATTAAACTTACCGTGTATTTCAGCCTTTAACCTTTTAATTGTTGATTTACGTTGAAATATTTGCTGAATGCACAATTTACAATTTATGCTACTGCCAAACCACTTCCACATCAAAAGCTTATATATTTTTCTCTTCTTCCGACTACACTTAGTTTCAACTATAACATCTTAGTGACTGGAGTATGTCAAGGGTATGTTAAACATCAAATATGTTCATGGGAATATTAGCTAGCTAGCTAATTTAATAGTTTTCTGTTGATATTTCTGCTTGGTCTACCGTATTAAAACCTCCAAAATTATTTGTTAAAGAGGTTATTCGCAGAATCATTTTTGGCAATCTTCTCTTCTTTAAAATTGGTCAATCACAAACAAAGGTCCACAAGTCAAAATCAATTCAAGATCTATTTGAAAAGTCTCAACCACAATTAACAGTATTTAAGAGTAATAAAGGTAAGATAAAAATATTTTGTCAATAAATTTAAAATGTTTTCGTAGAATTTTGTGGGGATTATATATAATTACAAAGACGTTGATGAGTTCTTTGAATTAATCAACAATAATTGTTGGGACAAAGGTTACACAATTGGAAGCTTTTACCAAAAATAAGGCTTCTTGGAATGGAGTTTCGATTTTTTCCTGTTTTAATGCAACTCTAAAAGCGGAAAAAAAAGGTTGGCGTTTTAATACATATTTAAAAGCAAGTTTCGTTTCAAGACCAAAAATGGTTTATATAGTAGTAGCAATTTAGACGAATGTTACTTTATAGCTTGGTAGGTTCATTAAACTTGTGATAGCGATTAGTCTTCGTAACTTGCCTTTGCTGCTTTTTTTCACATCTACCTATCAAAGAAACAGTTTTACTTATCAATTGTGGTGTGGGTTTGGTAGCTATTGGAATTAACCGGAAAGCAATTATCAAATTAGGTATTTACTTTTCCTTTCATAGAAACCACCTAGATATGAAAAGAGCATACATATTTTAATGTATTCAAGCATCAAACTGCCTACTTGCTCGTTTAATGTGTTCGTTAGCGTTTGAGTTACTAAGGATATAATAGCATCACTTAACTTGTTTAAATGACAATATTCATTAGAATATTCCACGTAATGTAATTCCAGATTGTAATTGGTTATTACGTAGGTAGCTATTTAATAATATGAAGTTGATAAATTGATAAATATATAATGCATGTTAATTACATAAATTTTGTAAACTCAAAAAAAGAAAGGTATCGACCTCTTTAATTAGAAACGTTAAGTTGTTTGTTAAATTTTCCCTAGAACGTAGATTTTACGAGATAGACCGAGATATTTTTAGTTTCATTGACTTTAGGTGTGGAGAAGAAGGAGGTATTTTTAGGGGTTTTGGCTAAATCTTTAAATCAAATTTATATTTGATATTGAAAAAAGTTGGATCTAGGTAGCCGTTATTGTTGCTGTGGTTGGAAGCGATGCAAACGAATTATTATAATGGAAATGGAATTGGTTGCTAGTCAAAGAGGGAGGATTAAAGTGATTGTTTTACTATGTTATCTTATGTTACTATGTCTTTCTATGTTATGTCCATTGTTTGTATTTTATACGGCTCTGAGCCAGTTTTGAGATTATCGTAAGGAAAGTGTTTGCGAATATAAATTTTGGCGTCGTCCTTGTTTTGGTCATTTTCCTGACGATTGATTTACTTGTTGATTCGTTTATGTGACTTTTACTATACCAATGTTGTTCTATACAGGTTCTGACATGGCCTACAATCTGATGGTTTTATTTTTGTAATTTACATAAGCAGATGTTGTTTTTTAGTTTAACGCTCCTTAACAACACAACCTTAAAGCTATACTGAGCAGCGAGGAAAAAAGTTTTTTTTTTTTTTAAATGGATCATCACTGATGAACATTTTAGCCTTTTGACAATGATGGTTTTTTCACCTCTATTTAAACTAATTGGTCTAATTTATAAAAATAATGATTAATTTTATTTATGAATCAATCTTGAGCAATAGAAAGAAATTTAGTGTTCAGTTCTAGCCTGGAAAAGTTTTGGTTGAAATGTTCTTTTTCTTTAAAGTTATTCACCAATGTCAAAAAAACTTTTTTTGCTTATTTAAAATATCGAAAGAACCTCAACCATAGAACAAGACTGCAAAATATTTATTCTTAAAAATATCTGCATCCAAAGATATCGCCATTCAAAGTTAACTACCTAGTTATTTTGACAATGATGCGGTATGCGATAGATGAAAGGGCATGTCGCTTCCTGAGTTGTTGACTTTTTGCCCCTCAGTATTTATATTATTGAAACCAAAAGTTATGTAAAAAGACACTCTTGTTGACCTTTTTTATCCGGAGCATCAAATAGAATATTTATATTAATGATATGAATCGTTTTGTTTTCTGCCGCGTTATTAAATGGATTTTTTTCCGTTCTCATTTTTCTCCTTTTCAAAGCAAGAACGATTAAAAAACTAACGAAGGATAGACAGTTCCCTTTCGCATGATTTCAGATCAGATGAAAAGTATATATTTTTGGTTTAATTATAAATATTTCCTCGCTAGGGGACATTGAATATCTACTATCCTAAAGCATATAAATAGATACCGCCCTCCGCTACACATCTAGAAGAACAAATGCCACAAACGCCTCATAGTATCTATAGGCTTGCACATAATATAAACAGAAAACAATTCGTTATGTGTTAAGGAGATAAAGTTACTTTTGGCGGTAGAATCATTAAGTTTATGAAAAGAATAGTCATTAAGAGGTCACGACCCCCAATCATCTGAAACACATATAGTGTGTTACGTCATTAATTACACATGCGCACGAACGTGACAAAAGACATATTTATTTTTCAATTTATGATAATCAAGCATATCTTTTTTATCAATTTGTTTATCGCAACTATTCGAGGTAATTGATAAGGAAGAACTTTTGTTTTGTTGTGTGCACGTAACTTACTGGTTGAGTAGGTAGTCTGGATGACCGACAAATATGGTAAATATATCAGTCGTTTTATAAGAAAGATGTCGAAGTAAAAGAATTCTTAGTAGTTTGGCTTTTAGCCAATACAGTTTTTCTATTTCTATTTTGGATTATACATGTAAGAATAATATTTATAAAAATAGATCCTCGGCTATTTCAGACCTGAGGGTTCATAAAATGACTTGAGAATGAAAATTTCATCTTGAGAAAAATGCGTTTGAAGCTTGGACACCTATTTTGTGACTAACAATAACGACTCAAAATTCAAAATAATTTCTAACCTAAAATTCCACGTTGTAACCTTTGGAAGTCTAATTAGATCTAGTTAGATCTAATTTATCTTTTAATTTTATAACTCAAGAGGTGATTATTTAAAGGGTAATAGGGATGCTTATATTCATCTCAGTGCAGTTATGCTATCATTTTATTGACCTTTTCAACTCTAATTTTATTTAGAGGTATTTTCTTTATTCGTTATTATCGGCTGCTTTTTAGGTTAGTTATACAACCTCTTAAAATTATAACCTCAAAAAAGGTCATGACAAGTTGTTGATTCTGTCGAGAAAATTATACAATTTATGATTTTTTTTCTTCTTCTTTTTTTTCTCGTATTATGCAATAATTTTTTACTTTTTCTTACATCTATATTAAACTGGTCAAACCCTTTTTTGGGGGGTAAAGAAAATTAGTTAATGTTTTGTGGTTGTAGTACTGTTATTTGCTTAAAGGGATTCCTGCATAATTTTTTATTATAACAAAAGTCCTATTATTTTAGTACCTAGAAATGAAGCAAGCGTATTTATGATTTAAATAACCACAAATATCCCAAATCCATATAAAGTCTTCAAACTTCCGAGATCATACAATTTTCATTTCCGTTCACTCGCCATTTTTTTATGCAGGACTCACTATAAATTTGTTTTTGCCCAAAGTTAGTTATTTTTTTGCCCAAAGTTAGTTATTTTGAGATTCTGACTATTATACTTATAAAATGTAGCTTAGAGAAATTGATAATACTCCATAATGTGTAGGATTGATGTGAAAATTAGGCGTGCTGCTGCGCATGCTCAATTGTATCATTCACAGAAAAGGAAAGCGCGGCGGAAACACCAAAAAGGAAATAAACATTTCAAAATCGGTTGATCTGATGGATAGAAAAAAACACTGCGGCAACATAGTAAAGAACAGTCATTTAAAGGTCACGACTTTTATCATCCGAAACACATAACCACATGGTTTTTGTTTTAAGGGTATTTTTACATTATGTAGAAGAGGAAGTTCTATTTTCTCTATTTTTTGTGAACTTTTTTAAAGATGTGAATAAACATTATCAATTTTTGTAAAAGTAAAACTGAAGATTTTACTTTAGAATGCATTTTACATACCAGTTTCAGTCAAAAAAATGTCTGAAATAGAACAAAATGGAATCAAATCCAAAATATGAATTTACTATTTGTTTGTAATTTCTTGTAGTTTTATAAACGTACTTAAACCAAAGAATCGCATCATCATTGATCGTGTATACCGAGTCTTAACTTCGTTTTAAGTACTACCAGCTGTAATTAGCATAATGCGCTGATTAAAAAAAAGTTAAAAACGAGAGGTCATGACCCCTTAATTACAACAGCTACATTATTAAAAGAGCAACGAGTGTTTATAAATATCCCACGGTATCAGTATCTGTAGTCAGTGCCGAAAATAATACATTCGTGTATACGTGTATAAATTACGAATATATCATATCATCGGAATCCTTTTTTGGCAGCATTAGGAAGTGTGACTATGCATAAATTTCTTTCTTTTCATTTTCTTGATGATAGTTAGGAATTGAATTTCTTAATTGTGTGTAGCAATTATCTTTTTTGAGAAAAAAAATATAACTTGGGCGCAAACAAGCCAAAAGAAGTTTTTTTCTCAATTTGTGATAATTAATTAAGCATATTTTTTGTATTATTTTTTTAATCATCACGATTCGAGGTAAAGGTTTTTGTTTTGTTGTGTACACACAGCTTACTGGTAGAGTAGGTAGTCTGGATGACCGACAAATATGGTAAATATATCAGTAATTATGTAAGGAAGATGTGAAAGTAAAAGAATTCTTAGTAGTTTGGCTTTTCGCCAATACAGTTTTTATTTCTTTTTTTGGATTATACATGTAAGAATAATATTTATAAAAATAGATCCTCGACTATTTCAGCAAGCACATGACGTCAAAATTACAATTTTACAACGTCGTTTCAACGTTTTGACATCGTATTAATGTCCATGCAATGCTGTTGTGACGTTTGATATTTCTGTTGGATGTGTTTTTTCCTTAATAGAATTCTTCAAAAAGGAGGAAAAATGTTAAAACCATAGATGGCGAGGCTTAATCCAATATTATCGTTTCAAAGATTTTGGATCTATAAACTGTTCATTGTCTGACTTCACGACTAATAGTTTTAACCAGCCGGTACATGACGTCAGAACGACGTCGTTATAACGTTGTTTTGACGTTTTGACGTCGTAACAACGGCCAAATAACGTTGTTCTAAACGTAGTATTAGTTTATTTACCTTTTATTTCCCATCAGTCTTTCATATAGATGTTCGGTTAGTAAGCATGTGCCTGACTGCAACAGAATTTTTGTTTGTATACAAATTCAAAATTACATTACTTTTCCTCAATCACCAGAAAATTTAAGAACTATTTATACTAATTGTAAACATAAAAATAAGAATGAAGGCAGTTAGTATTAAAAGGGAAATGTCTCATCTGGAATACTGGTATTTACACAGTCATCAATACTATCAATACTTCCAGAAAGTAAAGACGATGTCCAACCAAGGGTCATTCAATGATCTCCTCTATCAACAGTATGAAGCTCAACTTGTCAACACTAAACCCAAAGTACCAGTCTCCTTGCTAAAAGGTAAGTTCTGTTTATTTATTTCTCTTTGTTTTGCTTTAATTTAATTTACTTTGGGGTCCC
>JAUEKX010404763.1:0-17863 GCA_031834005.1 Dendronotus venustus
TTTAAAAAACAGGATTTTAACCATTAGCCCAATAAATTATGCATGAAAAAATCCATAAAATGTCAATTTGCGTTTATTATACCAGTTAAAAAAGAATTTTCATATAGAATCTAGGTGAATGTTTTTGTTTTTATCTACAATTTTATTTGTGCCTTTCTAACTCTCTAGCGTTAAACTTAGTGGAATCATTTATTTTTATGAGAGAAAATTATAAAGAGTTATTTTTTTTATATATATATATAATTATCATCAACAGAGATACATAGGGTAACATAATTTTGGTTTTCTAGAGCAGAAATATTGTGTTATTTCTAAATTTCCAAATATTTAATATTTGTGAAATTAAGTTCTCGCAAAATCATTGCAAATGGTATTATTCATTCGCGAAATCAAGAAATTCTATTCCCTCGAGGTTTTTTAAGTTACAAGTGCGATTTTGAAAGTTATGCTTATCTGACCTTACATAAGTGAATTAAAAGTAAAACTTTGAGACATGTCACATACACACATTGAAAGTTCCTTGGTTTTAATCTAATTTGTCTGTAAATTAATTATGTCGAACTATCTTGTAAGATTGTAAGCCAATATATGCATATATATATAGTAGCCACTGTCCATTTTATACTAATTATTTCTCTTGTTCTATGGTAGTTCCCTTATTGTCTATTGATAACAATTTTCTAAAGTAATGACGAAGTTTATTACGATTTTTAGATCCCCCACCACCCCCCCCCCCCTCCCTCTCCGGTTCAAAAAAGTTGCTTACAAGATAAATCTCGTATAACTCTTGTCAAAATTTGTAATGCAAATAAAGGGTTTTAATTATGGAATCGAAAGCATAGAAACGGATATATGGTGATATTAGGGAGCGTTGTAAGAAAAAAATCTTTTTAGAATGAAAGGAGAGAGAGAGAGAGAGAAAAAAAGAGATTTAAATTTTAATATGAAATTTCACACACAAAGCCCAAACATAAACAACAGTGAGGTTAGAAACACTCACATGGGATAGAGTTGTTTCATCTTCAAGGAGCGTTTCAGTATCGAATCAACACTCTCAAGTGACATGGAAAAGCTGTCATACCAGATCAATTATACACTGAATGAAAACACATTATCCCAATATTTCCTCGTCAAATAAAAATACACTTTCACCTTTCATCCTAAATCGCGCGCGTATCACAAATCCTTTCAACATAGAAAAGTTAATAGTAACACAGCACTTTCGTTGCTAAATATTTTCAAAAGAGTCGAATACTGTTTTGATGTGCTGTGTACAGCGTCGTGTTATATCATAAACGATCGTTATAAGAGGTTTTAAAAATATCAATAATGTTTCAAATACAACGTTTATGTATACAGAGTTGAAACAGTTCTTTTCTAGATTCTGGCGATTGACATGAACCGTCCATATGTTAAGGCTAAACTCGCCATGACGGATTCTTCTAATTTCATTTACCACAATGTCGTTCAGCGTGATCATTTATTACGATTTTAGAAATCGCAATTTATGTTTCTAGAGACACCAGATTCTCTGCTGTTCCGCAGCAATCCATTGTTGACTGGGAAGCATCTAAAATTTCTTCTTCTTTAGTTTTTATAAAACAAAAATTACTATTTTGCTCCTCGTAGTTAGTGTTTGGAAAAGAAATATCAGTGCGACTTATGTTATTAAGGATGAAGAACAGATTATTTCATGTTGTTTGACTTTTCATGTCAGAGGAAAATCAAGAACAGATATTTCACTTTGGAAAAACGTTAGAGATGATTTGATGGCTATCACAAGATCGGGACATTGAATTGTATAGTAGCATAATGGGAGATTATCATTGTACGATAGACCTTTTGGGAATAGATGGATTAATTAGAACCTATTTTAATGTTGTGGATTATGTCGGTTAAATATGCTGAAATACATGTATGCATTTTATGATGTAGGTACATTCTAAAATAGAATTGACACCTCGTTTGCACCTAATGAAAGCAACGATGCAATCTACATTTGCATTTGGATGTTCTAAAGTAAACAGGTAAGAATTAAATATTTTTCAAACTTCATTTATCAGCCAATAATCGGTCACTGTAATTAAATCACATTTAATTTTCACTTACAGTACCAGCCAGATATCCTGTAAGTTATATGTATAAGTATATTATGTATATGTATATTATATATTATATATATATATATGTGCCTTCGCGGGTATTGATTAACAGACAAAATGTTTAATTATTATTCAAAATATATGTTCAAAACTAACATAGTATTTGTAAACAAGATACCAAAAGGAGGAGCTTATTAAATAGCGTGGTATTGTATTTCAGTTGAAAACAAAAAGAATGTTTTAAGGCAATCTTAACCGCATTATCATTACAATTTTAAGCGATAAGCCTGACTACTAACAAAAATGCTCATATGGCTGCCAAAGTAGTTAGTTTTTAATTCGTATATGTTAGATAACACGGAAAACTAGCTGTTCCAGTCGTTTTGGAGTGCTTCTAGACTTAACTGCCGGTAACCGTTCAAAATACCTTATTTGCTTCCGATGGAACAACGGTTTTCAGTTAAAAAAAGCTCAACGATTGACGAATACCACAGAACCAAATTTCTTTTCGAATGATTGTATACATCATTTAATTTTATAAAGAAACATTTAAAACTAGGGGGGGGGGGATTTCAGTGTTCGAAACTGCATATTGCACCCAAAAAGCGCTTGCAGTTAAGGTCTACTGCGTAATTCACGAGGAAGCGATTATGGTGTAATCGGTTCGAAATTAAAAAAGCTTTTGTTTAATCACTTATTTGTGTGGCGGATGGAATAAAATTTAATTGCTTATAAGATGCTTTCAGGATAACGGTATAATTATTCTATATTCTTGTTCATACTATTTAGTTCGTTTTAAACGTGTTTATATATAATTACATAACCATACTGAATAAAAAAAAGTAAAGTATACATACAGTATACATAAAGCTTGTATTTAGAAACGAGACAGGAAATTACAAATCTCCATGCAAGCTCTCAGCAAACATTCATTTTCCATGATTATGTTTTGATTGGCATTCGATATAAAACTTTGTTGCAACATATTTGTTTGAGTTTTGGATTTGTGTTTGATCCTTACATGCCAAATTCAATAAAAAGAGCCAACACAAAACATAAACAAAAAACAAGTATAACAAAACATTTCATATCCCTGATCAAGACATTTTTGTAACGTAATCTCCACGTAATTGAAGATCACTTGACTTTTTTTCTTAATACAAATATGATAAGAAATCTATTTTCAAAAAGAAACTAAACTTTGAACTTCGATTTTGGAACTTCAGGCTCAAAGTTCTTTACAGAAGAAACATATTTTACCTTTAAAGTAAATTTTTTCAAATACCCCCATCCTTCTGGAACACGGTGACGTGCGGCGGCTCTTAAGTGCCAATTTTTAGACCACCTAAAAGTACTTCAAGTAACAAATCAAATCAAATCAATTTAGTAGACGTTCCTTTTTATGACCTGTTCCAAATTTAAAGAACCCCAAAAAATCATTCCTGTTTGCTTGCCTCGCCTACCAAATCGACTGTTATATGTTTTTTTTGCCCTCTTATTATCCACCACTTAAGGTTAAAATTTTTACCAAATAACATGAGAATTACTTCTGGAACACAGTGTGTGTTCATCTGTGCATTATCAACTTTTCAAAGTCTTTCTAAAGGCTCGATAAATCACGAAATAACAATTTTATTTCAACTAAAGGTTTTAAAAAAATACAGATTTTGAAGTATAAAAAAAAAAATTTTAATAATTGAATCTTTCCTTTGTTTTGCGAAAAGTCTCGAATCTACGAGTTGCAAATGTCGAACTAGAAGAAAACATAATCAGTCAGGGTCCAGGGTATAATTTATTTATTTATTATTTTGAAAATCGTGGCTACCTAGAAATAATAAATTTTTTATTTTACAATCACAACACAATTGATAATACAAAAACATAATAACTTTATTTCATGATTATATGTACTTCCTGTGTATGCAATGAATCGGGAATCCTAATGGTCAAGTACTTAATATGAGACGGGCCCTGTTAAACGCCCTTAAAGTCAAGCCGGCGTTTGTTGTTGTTTTGAGACGAATGACATAAATGATATACCGATGTCATTCCCTCGTCTAAACAGTTACATTTTTTGTGGTTTAAAAAGACAACATTTTATAATGTCAGCGGTATAGCAGCATTTGAAAGCGTCATCTTGTAAATAAATCTAACTATATATAATATAATATAATATAAGTGCTAAGAACATTCCACTCTTTAATTGTCACTTTATCAGATTCATGAAAAAGGCTGATAATAACGACATATAATTTGTTCGTTGCATAAAAATTGGATGCTCAATCTCCTAGAGCATTTATTTGGAGGTGTAATAAACAAACTCCTTATTTTAATAAGTTTTTTTTTTTTAATTCACATTCTTGATGTTTTTAATTGTTCCGTTTGGAATTAATACCTACAACAATGTACCGACTATTATCGACTATTATTGATAATTGAACAATTGATTGATTACCGCTTTTATATTGAGAAGGACCTTCCCAATTTCCTCATTCAAACCAATATTATATGTCCTGTAAGATAAGCAAACAGAATGTCATGAAAATTATAAAAACAAACAAGAAATAAAAACTCAAATGGCCTACTTAAAAAGTCACAAACAGATTTTGCTTTGAAGTGACTTCTACGGTAGAATGATCTTTCTAAAGCGGCATTCTCTTAAAATTCTTTGTGTAAAACTTCCATCCGCCAAAATTCCTGCGTTTACCGTTTAACGAGATGCGAGAGGCTTTTTGCAAATAAGAGCTGGGAGGTAATCTTTGCATGTTGATGATTAACGATTAACGATGATTAACGATTTTTTTTTTTCAATTTTGCAAAACGAAATCACGCGAGATTGTATAATCATTATTAAGTGAATGATGTAAATATTTTTGTTATTCATTTTATCACCTGAACATTTTAAAACAAAATACGAAACTTTTTATTGCTTTTGCCGCAAAACATAAGAACCTTTCAAGAAGCCGAAATTTCTCTAGCTTTAAGTTGTTGCTTACTTTAAGGTACAATTTGTCCTACATATAGTACGCCTTCAGAAGTTCGACATATGGGAAAATATTTTGTTTTTTATCTAACATTTACAAAACAAACAGGTTTAACAAAATAAAACCGCCTAAATTCTTTCCCAAATATAATTCACACTCGAGGATCAATGGTAATTAATAACCTAAAAACCAACTTTTTTCTTATTTGAATTAAAATGGTTTATTTTTAGCCATTGATTTTTCTTTACTCATAAACAAAAACTATACGAAAACAAATTAAAGTTCACGATCATTGAATTCTGTAAAAATATGTCAAGAAATAATCTTGTTTGTTAATTTGAGAGCAATCAATTAATTAATACCTAGATGCAAAATGCACAAGGACTTATAAGAATTTAAAAATAAGGAATATGAAGTTTTTCAAACATTTAATTTATACTATTTTTTCAATATATTATTTTCCAATAAATATATAGCCAAAAACGTATTTTAATTACATACTATTAATGATACTAATAGCTGATTCTTGAGTATTTCCTCTAAAGTAGGATATGCGCATAATTTAGACAATTGTGTGAAGTATTATAACTTAGGTTACAAAAGACAATGAACTTTATAACAGCTCAAACACAGTTTAACCTATGGAAGTTTAATCAATGATGGCTTATCCTTTTTGCAGAAAAAACATAAAATATAAAACTTATGCACTAGAACTGAGAATGTATTCTGTACTACGTTTTATAATTGAGTGTTATCGAATAAGCTACGGGTCCTTTTCTCGTAAATATGATTGTTCAGGCGCGAAAACAGATCTTATCAAAACATCCTCTGCAAAACAACTACACGAACACGTGAAAAACTAACAACTTTTTATTCATATATAATGTATACTTAAATCTCGCCAAGCAAAACAAACTTTTAATGTACAAATAACTTCTAGCAGTGTATTTACTCAGCGTTTTCTTGTATAATTTCTTAATTTAGAAACATGCCCAAGAGCTATTGTTGTTCTTTAGTTGGAATTTAACTGTGCCTCTGGCTGGAGACCTTTAAGCTTGATTTTTTTGCACAGCAAGGACTATCCCTTGATCAAAAGAAATGTTCGAGTTGGAGTTGGAAATATTTCTAAATTAAGAATCGGGAAACTATCTGTCAGTTATTACATTGAAGAAAGTTGTTTGTCCGACAAAAGTTTGTTTTCCTTGGGCTAATTTAGCGTTTACAATTTATTGATCGTATCAATGTTCATTTTTACAGAAATTGCCAAGCACGCTGTTATGAAAATGTACAAATATGTCTCTAATACTTATATGAAAGAGAGTAAGCAACTTTAACAACAAAATTGCCATACAGATTAATTGAACCAACTAAGTAAGTTCCAGCTATCAATTTTTGGACACTTGGACTTAAAAAAGATAAAGCTCCAATTCCGACAAATTTGGCACAAAGATTAGTTAAACAAGATGACTGTATATATTTATTGACATATAAATAATTTAATTTTATTATTCCTTTTGTCATCATTGAGCCAAATTGAGGTAGAAAGAAAAGTAAAATAGTGTCCATTTTAGTGAACAAGTTATTTTAGTTATTGGTCTGGCCATAAATAGAATTAATTTCAAAGGTAAAATAGTTCAATTTTGATAAACCTGTTATTTGTCACTTTTGCTCATCATCTACGTGAAGTTGAGATTGAAGGGAAAAAGAAAGTTCATGATTTATGTATTATGAAACATTTAAGTATATAAGTAAATCAGTATCCTAAACATAAATCATAAACTGCCATTACTCTTTTTTTATACAAGTAACTTGACTCTAGCTTAGCCCCAAAAGTTGCTTATTTTTTTCACCATTTTGAGGCTCAAAGTTGCTTAGTAGTAGCTTAATTGAAAATAGGAAAATTAATGAAATTTTTCACCCGAGCCCCAAAAATTGCTTAATTTCAGGGATTATATAAGGTAAGGATTGTTGCAAGATAGGAATGACAGTAAGTGAACAATACATTTTTGGTAAAGGAAGAAAAGAATAGATAAGGGAGTTAAGTAAAAATAGGAAATTACTTTTAGTTAGAAATACTGAGCCTCAAAAGTTGCTTATGTCGCTTCAATACGGTTGCTTATATAATGGTTGCTTTTAAAAAAAGTGTATGTAACCACTCTTGGACCAGATTACTTTCCTTTAGAGGACATAATAGACTCAATACTAACCGAATAAATTGATTCAGTTCTCCAAGGAAAAGCTAAAATCGAGTGGATTAATAAATGAAGTCACACATATAATAGTAGTAGATTAAGTCTAACGAAGGAACAAAAAAAAAAAGAATAGCTCATGGAGATTTTCTGTTAAAAAAACGCAGACACTATAATGCGATCGCTTTGATACAGAATGAATTAGTGAATTATTCCAATTAATTGGTTTTTGGCGGTCCTATGTAGTTGATTGAAGTTTGAATTATATAATGAATTCTAACTAAATGTTAGATAGGTTAAAATCTTTTAAATACTTCGTATCCGTGTGCTAAACTCTTTTAGAGTAATTCCAAATGTCCGTTTGCTCTCCCCTGACTCCTACCGTCAGCTTCTGTTTGTCCCTGCAGGTGCTTTAAAAATGAATGAATGTTTAAAATTCAGAATGTTTAAATCGATATGTTACAGTAAACGAAAATAATATCCACTAAATTGATCTATAAGACTGGAATTCCATGTTCATAATTCATATTCAGCTCGTTCTTATTTTTTCCTTTTACACTTTATTAAAGACATCCAGATCCTAAGACTGATGATGGGGAAGGTTTATCTTACTTCTCGCGTTTATTACAAACAACAAGTTATATAGTATGGGTGGACTCGTTTAATAGAGGGTAGTTTTTGAAGTTACCACTTATACTTTCGTTCGCCTGTAACCATAATTAAAGATTGGTTTAAAAATGAATATTCTTTATGAAAAATGGAAACGTCACTTTTCTTATTTGTTTGGCTTAGAACGTAGATTAGAATGAATTTCCGTCTCGTGAATTTTCGTTAGATATCATCCTAAGGAAGTCCTGCGTCTTCAGAGAAAGAATCACCTGTGCTTAATGAAAACACACAATTCATTATGTTGTTCTCGTCTCAAAGAAAATAAGAGAATATGTACTAAAATAAATTGTGTAATGTTTACAAATCAGCAGGTGTAACATCCGTTAATTCCATTGTCATCGCGATATAATTAATTCGACATTTTTTTGTTTTCGTATTTGTAAATGTATAACTTAAAGTCCTTCTTTAAGGTTTTCTAATAACTTTAATAAAAATGTCAACAAACAATTATCAGGCTATCAACATTGATTTGACATAAATGCGCGAATTTCAAACAGGGAAATGAAATTATGTGAAAAGCACCACCAATTTCGGATTTAACTTATTAGCACAAACTATAAGGCTTGTTGACACAAAGTTGTTGTGCCCATACGCTAAATCGAAAGTGTTAAACAGTGTGTCAAATATAACAACCAATTATGATTTATATATGATCTGACTCATGACATGAAGTGTCTGCATACCTGGACTACTAAACAAGCTGTTGCCAGGCTATGCATTTATTTTGCCACTTGAAATGCTATACGTCATTATGAGCAGCTAAAATTTTAATCTCAGCCTTGAAGTTGCTATTGGTAAGAGTAGTTTTCAGACCTCTTAGCAGTTGCTTTTTAGAAAATTTCAAATTATTTTAAGTGCCAGTCAAATTCAGTCAGAAAATTCGCTTGACAACGTCAACATAACAGCTCAAAGTAATTTTCTCTTAAAATTGATTCATTTAAAAAAAGCCTGTTGAAATAACCTCGTTCCAGAGATTTCAACGTTCGAAGATTTTCCTCATCGTAATCTTGTATATGTACTAGGTTGTCCAAATTTATGAGTAGAAATTATTTGAGGTCTATCTCTGGGAAAATACTGGTTTAAGAATGAATTTCCAGAAGAGCGTCTATAATTACTATGTTTGTCGACGACATATTGGGTACCATTAGACAGGAAATTTAATTCTCTTTCATATGGGTCTCCATCTAGCCTCCTTATTTTGAAGTAGTAAAAAGTTACGACTTCCAGAAGCAGAAAAGGCATTTTATACTCCAAATGGATAGATAACTAGCCATTGCCACTAAAAGGGTTCATAGATTATGCCAAATAAACTTGGAATTGAATTTGTTTATACTGGTTTATATAATCGGCATTTTTTTTGTTTTCAGACAAGAAACGACTTTTAATTTCCACTTTGTAATAATTGTGATTTGACCAAAATGTAAACCTGTTAATACCACAAAGTTTAACACCAATTAGATGAGATTTAAGAAAAAGAATTGAGGAGGATTTCTTAAATTGGATTATTTCTTCAGAATAATTTTCCTTGCAGTATTTTATTTCATTGAGCGTATATGAAGGTATAAATCTTCACATAATGATGAAACAAGATTTGTAGCTTTACAGCATTTATTTACCAACTCAACTGATGGAATATTTGTTGCATTTGCTCTAACCAACTTTGGAAAGATATTCCATTTCGTTTGTACAATCTCTCTTTCTCTCTTATTTCCATAGTAATGGGAATATATGTGTTTATAATACAGGCACCAGGCATGAACACCCCATGATTCAAAGTGTTTGTTTTACTTGTGGTCGAAATGCAATGTCTCCAACATTCAAAGTATGTAGATTTTGTTTACATTCCTTGTATCATAGAACCAATATTCCCACATTACCCTTACCACCTACCTAATTAATTCGTTTCGGATAATGCAGCAATAGGATTTCTTGGGTTAATGATAATATTTTACTGGTTTATTTTAACCCGTTTACATCATATTTGGTATCAATTTTCATTGTTATCATTAATGGGTTTTCTCTCTCTCTCTCTCTTTTTTTTTTTGAGATTGTTTATTTATTTTTTGATCACAAAATAATCTTTAGGATCTCCTTTTTCAAATATTTGTTCTTGGCATAGTAAAAAGTCTGTCCACATTTTTGTTATTTGTCGAATGAGAACCCCCGTGAAAAAAAATTTTAAGGTGACAGATTTTTACAACCAATCACTTTCAATAAAAAAAACTTTTTGATTTATTAAGAAAAAAATTTGATAAAGATAAGTTAAAAAAAGGAAAAAAAATTTATTAAAGACTAATAATGTATTGTTTCTGTCACGCAAAGCAAATAAACCAATGTATAATGTCATAACATAAACTAAAACATTGAAAGGTTAGACTCATTGCTCTTCAAACTCGGTGTTTATCGACCAACAGGGGGTAAAAATCTATCATTATCTCATACATTGTACGAAAAACCTTTCTGTTTCCTCTATTATGTGATTGTCAATCAAACACATTCGCGTCATCATTTGGGGATAACGCTAATAAATTCAAATGATGGATGCGTTACCAGTTTATTCAGTTAATTGTTATTGAACAGCCCACACAAGGGACAAGAATCACATTTGTGGATATTATTATATATATGAGTTCTCTACTCTGGGTTTGTATTCGTGATAAACATTGGAACTGGGTGACTTTGAAAACACAACAGTGTTTGACTTTGTTGGATAACCTCGACGACAAATTGTAGCTTTCGACAGACACATAGCAAAAGAAGAAATCTTATTTGTTTTTTAACACCTGTAAGTATAGCGTTGTCCATATTCACATAAACATTATACTTTCCAAGCCAAGCTTAGCACAGTTACCTATAAGTTTTAGCTGAGCTTATGAATAACGTATCATTACTTGAAACTTTTAATAAGAAAAAAGTCCATGAGTTAATTGGCTCTTTTGTGTGTGAAATATTATTCGGATGGAGTTTGAAAAATATACATTGTAATGTTTGAATTTATTGTTGTGCACTTTACTGTTGTTTTTATTTAACGCTTTTCATTCTAAGAAAAATTGATTATTAATAAAGACATTGGCATTATCGGGAATTTTAAGTACTGGAGTACTATTTAAGTACTTTTTTTCACCCATACTACTTTCTAAAATAACAACATTAACTGTGCTATAAAAACACGGTGCAAAAATATGTTTATTCTTGTATACGATTTATACTCACTCAATTGCTCTACTTTAAAGTCAAAAATAGAAGGATAAACAATAAGGTCTTCACATTTCCACAAAAAAGTGTTTTAGCATAATAATATTGAGGAAAGTATTCGGCAACATGTTTTGAATCACAGACAGAACTCTTTAAAAATGACTATCCTTCTAGGAATGTTCTAGAGACAGAAGGTTTTTCATCCATATTTGGTGATTCTAAAAATCAAGAAGACCTTAAGTTGCTCCTTTAGTTACTTTATCATAACAATTGATAGTATTTGATGAGGAGAAAGAGATTTTCTAAAAGTAATCATATAACAGAAAAAAAGTGATTTAAGATTATAAAGTTTTGAAAATTTAGCTACCTTAATTAATCCTGAACTCACAATATGGAACTTAAAGTTTCCTACAACTATTATATAAAATTACATAAAATTTAAAGGGATCTAAGTATTATTTATCATAACAGTAAGTGTCTGATGCGAGTGCCTAAAAAATGGAATATAAATACCACATTTCAGACAATTTCCGGAAATAAATATAAAAGTAGAATACCCTCCAAAATTTATATCACATTACTTCTAGAGGGAATAACGTTTTTGCTTGCGGAAAAGAAAATTGGTATGCATCGATCTTGCGCGAGACTACTGTTATACCGATAAAAGAGGGTACTTTAGGCACTTTAACTTCAATCAATCGTACCGGCAAGTTGCTATATATATGAGTGTTATTGCAGCATCTTGTTACAATTTCCTACACTAATATCCTTAGGTAAATTTTAGCTGACACAATGAAATTACTTTCCTTGTTGTGTCTCGTGAGCATCACGTCTACAGCTTTCTTTTTTGACTTGATTTGCTGCATTGTGCATGTTTTTATTATAAATTTCGTACATCATAAATTTCATGTTTTAGTAGTTGGTTATTTAATATTGTATTAGATTCAACCATGTGACAAAATATTTGAAATTTTTGAAATGTTTCAATTTTATTTGTTGTTATATTAAACAAGAGGAAATTCTTTTCATTTAAAAACAGGAAAAGTTTTTTTAATATTAATTAGTCATCAGCTCTACACATAATAAACAAGTGTTCGAAACAGGTAGAAATAAAAGTAGAAGTGATATTAGCTTATTGTGCATAGCACTAATAATTAAGAAATATTCAAAAAGTGTTTGCTGTTTTTAAAACTGTAATAAATATCCAACATAAAAATAACTCAAAACTAAATATGGTTATACAGAGTGTCGAAAAAAAATAACCAAGAGGGCTTCGAGATTTTAATTTATCATAAAATATAACTTAGCTCTCGTTGTGAAGAAATTGAATGAAGATTAAACTTAATAAGAAGAAAATTCTTGACCTAAAACAAGTTCAAACGCAAAGAGATTTCAAGCGCTAAGCATTTACTCATCGGCATAAAAAAATGAATGTTTAGGGGGGAACTTAAACACAAAGGCGACAGATTTACTATCATTAAGCATTTCAAGTGTTTAACTTGAAATTATAGAGTTTTGTGGTGAACTAAGTAACGATGTTTATTTACATTTTGAATTAGCCGTAAGCATCTCTCGTTTCGTCATAACACATATGAAGATATCTTTTTGTACGTGTCGGGATAAGAACGATTACTAATAAATCGTTATTTTTTTTAAATTCTTGGCATTGAGATGAACTTTTCATCATTATTGTTTTTTTTTCTGTTACACTTTTAAGGGTGTGCTCAAAAATCAAATAAAAAAAATGTGCCCGAGCAAATTTAAAGTTGTGTCATTGCTGTTGCCTTGGTTACGCAACTGAAAACGAGGCTTAAGGATTTATACGTAATGTTTACTGAGTTCAGTGGCCGTTAGTAGCCACATAAAAAAATACCGGTTTCTGTCAGTTTGTTTGTTTGCGGTTACCATTTTTGTGTACGCAATTTTTGAAAGATTTGGATGATCAAGACAATCATCTATTGTTTCAACACATTAATAGGCGCACACCAAATGATGTTCTTCATTCGCGTGATTTCCCGAAAGGAGTTGAGTTGGATTGCCTGAAGTTGCTTTGTTTTATTTTGCTTTGTTTTGCTTTGTCACTCGTGTTTTGTTTGTTCAGAGACGCATACAGTGTTTGCTAAGAACGGCATGGTTATAAAAGAGAATACTTACCTGCAACTTGACAGTTTTTGTCCTAACCAATCCATCTATTCGTTTTCTTCAGAAGAGAACAACACCATCATGGATACTATCAACAACACATCAACACAATTCGATGCACTGACTTCACCACAAAGCATCACTACACGACACAGTCCCAGCCTGGATGAAAAGAGCAGCCATGGTTATTATTCCACGGAGAGTCCCACAGACACCTTTCAACGATCTAGCTCGCAATCCAGTTTGACTGGCACGATGAGCCCACACGAATATACGGAACTTCGGTCACCGGTTCGGCAAGAGACGCAGACGTTCTTTCCTCAAGGTCAAATGTTCGAGCAAGCACATGGGTTTCCGGCACAATCATTTGGGGTGTTTGGAACCAACAGCATGCACACAATTGAGAATAATGGTGGACATATGATGAATAATGAACTCGACATAAAATCACCTTTAGAAATCAAACCAACAATGCAAACGGGACAACAGTACTACACCCATGACGTCATTCAGCAAGGTATACCTGGTGGAGGGCAAATGTCCAGCCCAAACTCACACCGTGGTAATATGGCAGCAATAGGAATTCCAAGTATTTCTCAGTTCAGTGGCTACAGACCTTACCCACAAATCAGTGAAGTTTATACCTCTAAACCAGATTTCTACATGCAACCCCCGTATTTTCAAACATATCCAAATTACTGGTAAGTAGTGGTATTTCATTATTTTAGTAATTATTTTCAGTTGTTGCAAATGGATCAAGGGAAGGGAATACGTTAGTGTTTAAGATTTATGAGAAATCTTTTCAGAGAAGCCGGATTATTTAGTCAATAAAGTAAAAGTTGAAACTATCTGCACATTATTTAAATAAAGTTTCATGTTTTTATCATGCTATAACTATTCCAAAGACCTATTTAAATTACATTCAAAGAACGTGCACTTAAACATGTCTAAGGGTCTATTTAGATTGCATTGAACACCGCAAAAGAGTACCGCCCTTGGTTTCTCTTCAACCATAGAAGTTACCTTTTGCAAACATAAACAAGTGCTTGAAAGAGGCAAGCTTTTGAAAATTGAAACATTAAAAAATTCATGAGGTCGGCAGTCATTTTGCTATTAATAGGAAACCTGTCAAACGCATACTGACATATCTTAAGTGGTGTATGGCCGGATTCAAGATCCTTCCTTTAGATGGAAATCTAGACCCTTAGCATTAAAATGTCAATATGTTTCAAATTATTATTTAATTTTTTAATTTTCTCAATATAGGTATTTGCGTCAACCAACAAATCAGATCTTAACTTGTATGTGGATTGACCAATCACCGTTCCCCAAAACGAAACCTTGCAACAAACAATTTACGATAATGCAAGACATTGTGCGACACATCAACGATGAGCACATCACCAGACTCGACAACAACGAATACGTTTGCTACTGGCAAAACTGCAGCCGAAACTTGCTACCTTTTAAAGCCAAATACAAGCTGGTCAATCATATTCGTGTCCATACCGGCGAAAAACCATTCCCGTGTCCATTTCCGGGTTGCGGGAAACTATTTGCACGCTCTGAAAACTTAAAGATACACAAGAGGACACACACTGGAAAACGAACTGGTATGTTCAGTAATTCACTCTTTAAATATCAAATTTTACGAAAACTCAAGTACTCACACTGAATGTTTGCTAGAAGTCTTCTTGTTTGCTTCTCTTTTATACGAGTTGCTTAGATAACCAAATGCTTACGATATCAAGATTATAAAATTTATGCATTCTTAAATTTCAGGAGAAAAACCATTCCCGTGCGAATACAACGGGTGCGACCGGCGATTTGCGAACTCGTCCGATCGTAAGAAACACATGCACGTACATTCGTCTGAAAAACAAGCCTACAACTGTCGCACAACACAAGCCAGCAACCCAAACAACCCTAACAAACTATGCAACAAACCCTACAGCCACCCTAACGCTATTCGAAAACACATGAAAGTAACAGAAGAGTACTCCCCCTTGGAGAGTAATTTTAACGGACAATTACCAAACGAAGCTAAAGTGATACATCCTGCGAAGGAGGCCACAAAACCACTTACCCATAGTGACTTGAATACGATAACCTACACGAACATTATCGACAAAAACCCGTTTGTCGATACGAATACTATACATCAGCCCGACAATACTGTCATTAACAAACATGAACTCGAAGAGCTCAGCAACGACATCCGCCAACAATTGACGGCTGTAACGGATATGACGTCACATTTGACGCATGCTGGTATTGAGGAGCCGTTGATTGGAGCGACGCCGTGGTTTGCATGTGGTGGTCACATGTAAATAATTGATTCTGATGGGGACACAAAACAAAAAGTTCAGTTCATCTTTATATTTTACGATAATTCTTAAAATCTTTTTCGTTTTTCTCGACTTTTTATTTTTTATGGGGTAGTTGGTCAAGGTAGACTTTCGAGTAAATGTGGGCAATATTGGGGATATTTTTTTACGAAACTTTTTTAATATGAATTTGTATTATTTTTTGGTATTTTATACATATACATAACTAAATTAATAGAATAGATGCAATAAGAAATTTATACTCATACTTTTTGGAAATAATAAACGGCAATTATATAGTTTTTATATCAGTATTTTTTACCAGTAATTTGTTTTTAACCATAATAAAAACTAAAGACATTATTATATATTTGGTATTTTTTATCAAATCGAAGATTTTTTTTTCCAAAATCAGTTACCAATCCAGGACCTTTTTATCATATATTTCATTGCAAAACAAATATCCAAAAATATCCAAATAGTCAAGAACGATCGCTAATGATTTCTCAACTATTCTAAGCCTGAATCTATAAGCCAATAAAAATGGCCTAAAAACGATATTAATAAAAAATGACAATTCAATGCAAACACGACAATGCCTACACTACAATAATGGTATAGATAATAAAGTACTTTTAATTCCTCTAC
Organism: Dendronotus venustus; assembly: GCA_031834005.1. NCBI lineage: Eukaryota > Metazoa > Mollusca > Gastropoda > Nudibranchia > Dendronotidae > Dendronotus > Dendronotus venustus. The sequence continues at coordinate 16,257 of JAUEKX010404763.1, forward strand.
CATGTTTGTGAAATTAATGTTTCCTTGTTGAAATTCAAGCATAGATAATGATAAAACCCGTTTAATTTTCCAATAAAAATAACTGAAAATAACAGAATATCATCTGTGGTTTTGTTTATCAGGATTAAATCTTAAATTTCAACAAATAGTAAAAGTGAAGGAGATATACACATCAAATATATCAGAGTGAATACTAACTTTAAATAAAACTAAATTTTGCTTAAAGCAATAAGGCGAATGAGTTGGGACAAAGCCTCTCAGAAGATTTTGCCATATGGTTATTGATCTATTATATAAAATTCTAAATTGTAGAAAGAACGCATCAGAATTACATTTTCATACATACCAAATGAAATTTTCTTGCTTAAATCAAAGAAATTGAGAATATCACCTATGCAGAATTTTTCCAATCAAATTGGTTAATGTTGTCGGAATGATTGAAAGTAAAAAAGTAGCAATCTTATTAATATTCATGACCTGAAAGGCAAACATAAAGAGTAATTTTTTATGAGACTAAAAAAACCAACAATCACCATAAATATGTTACGCGTAGATAATTAAAGAAGGCAGTAATAACACACAACGTAAAATTTCAATTTATCACACTACTAGGTGACTTTTTCAAGTGTACAAAAAATTCCCTAAGGAATTATGTACCAGGTATTACAATAAAAAAATTATTATTTAGTAAAAGAGATCGTGTTTCCAAAAAGGTGTCCTTTAAATTGATTTGCCTTTTAAGTGACCTTTAAGTGCCAATCCCGAACATACTCGGGATCTGGGGTCAAAAATACCGTGCCTGCTTCTGGGAGTTGTAACTTTTGATCACGTCAAATTGAACGTCGATGATTCAGGCCCATATGAAAGAGAATTAAATTCCCCGTCGAATGGTTCCAAACACATTCGGTTTTGACAAATACATCGACTTTTAGTGCAATTTGAAAATGGAACTTACTGCTCAATTTTCAATCTCAAAAAGTACACTTTCCCAAAAACGACTCGCACTTAAAAGGTTAACAATAAAATCAATAAAAAGATAGAAACTAGAATATTTACAATAAAAGATATAATAAAACAATTAGCTAAATACATACAATATAATATACATATCAACTTCTTGGATGTTCAAGTAAAACGTAAAGGTAATAAATTAGTTACTGATCTCTACGTTAAACTTACTGATACTCATCAATATCTTGAGGCTACGTCTTGTAAAAATTCTATCGCCTATAATCAAGCCTTAAGATTGAATCGCTTGTGTTCGGAAAGTCAGGATTTTGATAGGCGTTGCAATGATTTGGAATACTGGCTAGGTAAACGTGGATACGATCAGAAGTTAGTGAGGAATAAGGTATTACAGGCTCGAAAACATAAGCGGAAGGACCTTTTAAATTTGGAAAAAAGTGACAGTAAGTTCACTTTAAACATAACATTTCATCCGGCTTTCCAAAATATTAATTCCCTGTTGAGGAAAATCCATATACTTTTAGCTAGTGATAGTGAATACCAGAAGGTTTTCAATAACATTCCCACTGTAGGTTTTCGAAAAGGAAAGAGCCTCAAAGACTTTCTTGTACGTGCCAAGGTTCCTTCAATTTGTTGTAATC
>JAUEKX010404874.1:0-17856 GCA_031834005.1 Dendronotus venustus
GTTTCTGGTTTCTTTTGAATGTTTATTGATTTGAAAATAGTTTTGAAAGCTTTCACAAGACTTTCCATCCAAGCATTGCTTCACAAAACTGCAAGCATTCACCATCATTCTACTTTCGATAGCTTTTATCTTCAGATTCTCACCAATAATTATTTTTGCTCTGTTGTTCAATGATTGTAGTTTTTTCTTCTGGTGGTTGTGAGTTGTAGAGTTATCAACGAACTGTACATTACAATTGGTACAATAACCATTTCAAAGACTTTGCAAGCTGCGTCATAGCTAAGGAAATTTTTTGAGCAAATTTAGTCGACGAGTAGCTCTTTTGTATGCTGTATCGAAGTTGTTATTCAAGGTGAGTTTCGAGTCAAATTGATTCTCAAAGTAAACGTAGGAATCAACATGATGTACGGGTACTCTATCAATTTTGACGGACAAAGACTTTTGCATTTGATTTGATAGTCGTTTTGTAGTGCCAAATAAAACAGTTTCTGTTTTCCCCTTTCTTAAATTTAGTATTAGTTCATTGTTCCGGAAATATGTTTGTAATTTCTGCAACTCACCAGTCAAAATATTCTGAATAGTTTTCACACGTTTATCAGCAACAAAGATGACAGTATCATCAGCATACTGTATACAACAAGTTTCAGATAACTGTGCTTGCAAATCATCAAAAAATATCAAAAAGAGAAGGGGCCCTAAAATGGACCCCTGTGGTACACCACTTGTCACACTAAAAAAATAGGAATATTGGTGTCCAATCTGAACCAATTACATTCTCCCAAACAAATAGTCAGCAAACCATTCTCTTTCCAGAGGAGCAACACCAAAATCACATAATTTGCTCAATACTATATCATGACTGATAGTGCCAAATGCTTTACTCAGATCAAGAAACAAAGCGCCGACCATTTTACCACTGTCCACTGATTGACGTATCTCATCAACAAGAAGAGTTGTGGCCTGTTGAGTTGATATTATCTCCCTGTATCGGAACTGCGATTCACTGAGAAGTTTTTTCCTTTCCAGGTAGTCTATCAATTGAGAGTACAATCTCCAACAACTTTGAAAAAACTGGCAGTACTGAGATAGGTCGGTAGTTTCCAGCTTCCCCGCTATCTCCCGATTTGAAGATAGGAACCAGTTTTGCCTGCTTCAAGATTGTCGGAACAATCTTCGACTGAAGTGAAAAATTTACAATTTCATGGAACGATATACTCTCTACAATCTTTCAGCATTCAGGGTGGTAGGTCATCAAGTCCAGTTGACTTGTTTCTTTTCATTCTTTTCAGAAAATTTCCAATAAAAACTCTGGAAATATAATCAAACTGGCATGTTTTGTTGGTGCAAAGAACAGTGATCTAAGGAGATTTCCATACAAACTCTTTTAAACGCAGAGATTGCATTATCAGTTTCTGTATAGCAGTTGAAAAATAGTCAGCAAACTTGTAAGCAAGTTTCTGATTCGACTGGGGACTTTTGATGTTGGAATTATTCGTGCCAGCTTTAGTTGGAAAGATTTCTTTGATTGCGATCATTCCAAAATCTTTTTAGGTTTAAGCGATTTTCATTAATTCTGTTTTTGTGATAGGTGCCTTTTGCTTTCCGTGTCAAGTTGTTATAAGTATTTCGCAGAACTTTGTATGCTTTCCAATTTGCATTCGTGTTGGTTTTCCGTGCTCTGCGAAGCAGTCCGTCACGTCTATTCATGGTTGTTTTCAGCTCGTTGTTTATACATGGACATGGACGGCCTTTCACTCTCTTCTCGATAGGAGGTGCGTGTCTGTCAACTATCTCTTTAAAAATCGTGTTAAAAATCCCTACAGCATTATTAACGTTTGGTGCAGTCATAACAGGCAGCCAGTTTACTTGTTTGAAATCCTCATTCATAAAGTTGGGACCGTAAGATTTGTAGTTACGACACTTGATTGTTTTCGAAGAAAACCTTTGATGATTCAGTTTTCTCTTGCATGCAATCAAATCATGATCGCTTATACTACTTGATACGACCGTTGATGCAGCTACTGTGGATGGTCTGTTTGTAGCAATTATATCAATTAACGTTTTTGAGTCCTTTGTAATTCTTGTGGGTTTTTCAATCACCTGGATAAAGCCATTTTCATAAAGCGTAGACTTAATTGCTTTATTGTCCGAGGGCTTTCAAAAATCCACGTTGAAATCTCCCAAGAGAATAGTTTCGTGCAAAGAAAGAAGTTTTAATGACTCATTGAACATTTCTTCAAAATTACTTTGAAAATATTTCGAGCTCTGTGGAGGTTTATAAAGTGTTGTGACAATAAAGTTCGTTGATGTTGTCAAAACAATTTCTATGACAATATTTTCAAGTGTTTCGCTTTCCAAGTCTGCGCGTCTTATATAGTTAATTAAATCTTTGACATATAAAGCGACTCCCCCTCCTTTCCCGTTTGGACGATTTCGTTTTTCAAAATTATATCCTTGTACATGATACAATTTATCATTATCTTCTGCAACACATTTCAGATAATGTCAATATGTCATTATCTTTGTGTGCGTACAACAATTCTTCAATAGCAGTACAATTATGCAACAAGCCTCTCACATTTTCATGCAATAAACTGATTCCTTTTTTATTAAAAAATCTTCTCAGAGTATCACTCTTTTTCTTATCGTCTACACTCTCAATACCAACACAAAATAAAAGTAAAACCAGAAACAGCAACGACATGACCACTCTTGTCGCTGCCATCTTTTCAACTTTTTTTATCATCATCATCATCAGCGACCTACTTGATATTTCTTCGAACCAACGGGATATGAAGGAAGGTTATTTCGAAGGTCTTCAGGTCTTCTTGTAGTGGATGTTTAATTTTTAAAAAGTTGATCCAATGAAGATTGCACGAATTGGCAAGAACCGATAAAGGTAAGGTCTCCGATCGTAAACGAAATGTACTTCTCGGTATTTGTAGGTATGATAGTGATTTCTCCATGTTGTGCCTTTGTTGTTGATAAAATTATAACTATGACCAGCACAACGGTACTTGTCCTGTCCAGTCATGTTAGATGGCAATAATCTAAAACCTTTTTCTTATTAACATAATTCTTATGTTCATTATTGTTAACAAACGACCCTCCACATAAGTAGCGTTTTGTTGCGTTTTTGCATTTTTCTCTATCTCGTTCACTCACAATTGCATCTAGCTTATTTCGATAAATTTTCATAATTCCTGTTGCTTCCGCTAAAACATGGTCTATAAATCTTTTCCGTTTTCTTTGGTGTATATGTATGGCTCAAAGGTAAAGTCTTTCCTTTGTGCACTTAGTGTAAGCAGCAAATCTGTCCCCGACATGTTCTTATTTTTTACCAAGCTTTGTCAGGAACACCATCTGTTGATTCAACTGGTTTTAGGATACTTTCGAAATCTGCGTAAATTACAAATGGAAGATTTAACATAAATTGCTTATTGGAGATATTGGAAAAAGAAGGTTTGTTACTACCAAACGTGCGGCCTTCTATACGGTAAGAATACTCGCTGGTTAGAATGTGGCTATAAAAAATAAATAAAGAAAAAAGTGTCAAATTAAAAAAACAAAAAGTGAAGAAGCTTAATATTTACAGTCACATTACGGTCCCCAAAACATGTCTCAATTTTTCAAAAAAAAGAAAGTGAAACATGCCTAAATTTCAAAAAAACAAAAAAAATATGAAATATATTTACCTTATAAAATTTAATATGTTTGTTGAGAAAATCTTCACGAGAAAAACCTTTTCAGCTAAAATTAAAAAAAAACATTTTTCATGTTCATGAGCGGAAGTTTGAGATGATAAAAGACGTGAAAAGTTCTTGATGAGCACACAGTGAGAAGTTTCCTTTATTATTCTCATAACCAAAAACATTGATAGAGATCGGATTCTGTTTTTCAAACTTTGCTATATCTTTAACTTTGGCAGGATAAGAAATGGTGTTCATGTTTAATTCTGCTTCGTATTCGATGTAGCGGTTTACTCTGTTTGCATTGTTATCCATGGGATGGAGTGATGCAAGGACTGACAAAGAAAACTCTTATTATCATTATTCTTGATGTTCACACATGTGAATGTTCGTTCGATGTTAAAACACATAGTGTTGCTGCTGGTTTAATAAGTTTAAACTAAGACAACTTCATTGTCCAAGAAAGTCATTGGTTTTTGATATTTATAGACGAAAATAGGATATATTTTATTGATTCATTTGCAAAAAGTCCAATATATTATCAAGTCGAAAAGAAGATTAAAACATTAAAGAAACCTACTCTGGGACTATCAGAAGTTATATAAAAGGGTTACACTAAAACACACAATGAACGACAATGAGCGACAATGAGTGACAATGACCGACAATGAGCCATAAAAGTGTGACAATGACCGACAATGAGCCATAACAAATGTGACAATGAGCGACAATGAGCGACATTGAGCCATAAAAAGTGTGACAATGAACGACAATGACCGACAATGAGCTACAATGAGTGAGAATGAGCGATATGGAGTCAAAATTAGTAAACAATAGTTCGATTTTAAAAGTATATATTTACAAAGAACTGAATATAGCATGTTTTTTTAAGAGATCACATTTATTTTAAACTTCTTTAATGCTAAATAAAATAAAAGATTTATCCAACTAAATTGTAATCATTGTTACAATCAAATCTTAGAAGCTGAACTGAAAAAGCCGACACTTAACAATTAACTCGAGACTAAGCAATTAATTCTTTTTAGAAACGGCATAACCTGAACTATTCGGAATTTAATTTGCTATAAATTAATTTTATCATTGATTAATGTGGAGTATTATCACACGTCTATAATTTGGAAAAGTATCAATCAAATTCAACTAACAAACTAACTACTATTTTAGTAATGAAGTTTAAAAGTTTATTTAAAACTGCAAAATATTGCGGAAATAATCTGTATAAGAAGAATACTAGTAATATAATTTTATAACAGAAGAAAGGTATAAACTTAAAGCAGAAGAAAAGTAAATATGATTAGACATCAAATTAAAAGCGTTCTTAGTTATCCAAAAAAGTTATTCCGTAGCGTCGCAATTCTAGTTTTTCTTCTTCATTTAATTCACTAGCAGTGCTTACATCAACTGTGATTCTGTCATATCGAAATTCGTCACCTGCTCCGTAATATTTATCTTCATCAAAAGTTTTTAAACAACCATCACGAAAATGAATATACATAGGACCGTATCTTGATTTTTCCACCCCAGTTTTTGAGTCGGTCCAAGTAGATGTACCAAAAGACTTGACAATCAAAGACTCCGCGTCATCGATCTTTTGTCCACATTTTCCTTGACATCTGGAAATGCTTTTTGATAAACGCATGGAAAGTACATAATCCATCTCCTTGAACTGGGTTCATTTTAAATCCCGGTAAATTAATCTGGATATACGAATCAACTACTTCTTTTGATATTGAAATCTGTTCGTACAAAGTCAAGCTAAATGGAAAGGGTAATGAATATTAAAATTATATTAAAAAAAACACACAGAAAGGAAATAAACATAAACTACTGTAAAGAGACATTGTAAAACTAAGAAATCAATGATAAAATCTTGTAAGTTAAATATCTTTTTTAATATGTGGAAAATGTAACTTACTCTTTATCAGCCATTTTTTTTTGCCACTATAAAAAACACAAATCTTCACTAATGTATTTACAACTTTTTACAACAAATATTTATAGATGGATAACTTTGCCAACATTTAATAAAAACACTTTAATAAAATTTCTTTTATGTATATCACGTTCTTCTTAAAAACTATTTTGGAAACTGAACAAAAATACATTCAAAATCATAGTATTGTTTTCAAAATATAATACAAAATAGATACTGAGTTATCTTTGTTGCATTTCTTTGTTTTGGCTTCCAATTGTTTTAAATAAAACAACAAAAAAGCACTCAATTCACAGTTGTTCAACAGGTCATCGCCTGACGTTAAACAAACGTAGATGGCCCGCGATAATCAGCTATTACTCAAATCACGAATCAACCTATAGATTACTCATATCAGGTGATATTGAAACAAATCCTGGTCCTACTTTGTGTCAACATTGCCAGAAAACTGTACACAAGAACAAATAACGATTAGAATGCGAGGTAAAGAATCATTGCATATGAAATGTTTCAAGAATACCAACTCTACCATCAATCTCTCGACCCAACTTACTTTGAAAAAATGGATTTGTCCTGCATATTCCTTTCGTTCCTACCTTTTCATAATGTACGTGACATGCCTAATGCCGAACTGCAAGAACCACAACAAGTTCCTGAAGGTCAACACGATCAACATCTTGAGATCCTGACCGAAAATCGAAAACTTCTTAATATCGCACATTTCAACAGCCAGTCAATGGTCTCAACATTTGATCGGTTTATGGTTTTCATGGAAAAGTATAACTTTGACGTTATTACTTTGTCTGAGACTTGGCTAAAGTATAACCTGCAGTTACTGGAGTATCTGAAAATGCCAGGATATAACGTTTATTTTAAAAACAGAAACAGTCATGGTTGAAATGCAAGGTCAGGAAAGATATCATGAACACCGATGTAAAACTCAAACATCTTTGGTTAGAGATTGATTGAAACCAAAAGAACAGTAAGGTACTCGTGTGTGCCTTTTATCAGCTAAAATTTACCGAGGAAGAGAAGTTATCATGGATTTATAGATTTAATTTAGTGTTGGCAATGGCTCTACAAAACTGGAACGGAAAAGTTATCATCACAGGAGATACTAACATCAACCTACTCAACGATTCCCACGCCAAAGATAGATACTTAGATATTCTTCTGGCATATGATCTTCAGCAGCATGTAAAAACACCAACTAGAAAAGGTCAATCGCTGATTGACTACATCATAACAAACTCTTCTTGCAAAGTCAGAATATGCGACGTTCTACCAACAACTGAAATACTCGAGTATCCAGATATCAACCTCGCTTTAAAATTATTAGAAACCTGAAGAACTTTCAAATCGACGCTTATATTCAAAATGTTTCATTTCTTCCTTTCAATCTTTGGTGATGACAACTTAGAAACGTTTAATACACTGATTAACTTTTGTTTAGAAAAACACGCGCCTATTATGAAGATAAGAGTCACTAGACCCTTCGATTCACGATCTAAAAATCGCCGAACTACAGCGTCGATGTAAAGAAGATCGCTGTCAAGCGCACCAATCACAGGCTGTCCTGGACTGAAAGAATTTAAGAGATATCCGTAACCAACTAAAACAAACCATCAAGCACACGAAAAAAAGTTTCCTTCAGAAAGCATTCACTTAAATTGACCGAAAGAAGTCTGGAAGCTCATCCATCGATTACTTCATCCGAAAAAAGACAAAATTGCTATTGATCCAACCATTCTTAATAACCATTATCTTTCAACTGCACAACGTATTCTCGATTCCATTCCGACCTCATCTGATGATATCAAAACACACCTTCAAATAATCAAGCCAAGAAATAACTAGAACGAACTCGAATTCCGACATGTCACCTTTGAGGAGGTATCGAGAGAGCTGCAGGCATTAAGATTTGATTGCTCGTTTGGTTACGACCACCTTCCTTGTAAACTGATCAAGCTGATAATGGAATACATTCCTTCACTATTAACTCACATCATCAATTTGGGGATTGATGAAAATAAATTTCACACGAAATGGAAAATTGGCAAGATAACACCAATACCAAAAATTGAAAATGTAAGAACACCAGATCAATATAGACCAGTAACAGTACTACCAGTTCTGTCAAAAATCTACGAATGGCTCATAGCAAAGCAAGTATGTGAGTACATAGAACACCACAACATCTTCAAGTCCACAATGTCTGGCTTTCGGAAACATCACCTAACTACAACACATCTCATGAAGATAAAGAATGATATTATCGAAGCTATGATAAAAGAAGAAGTTACGCTCGAAACATTCGTTGACTATTCGAAAGCATTCGACAGCGTCAGCTACAAAACGCTTTTAACAAAGCTCCATCACATCGGTTTCTCGCATGACGCAACATTGTGGATGCTTTCATATTTTAACGACCGAAATCATTTCGTTCAAGTAGAGTAAAATAAATCATCTGAAGAAACAGTAAGGTTTGGAGTTCCACAAAATCAGTACTGCGTCCGATTTTGTTCAATCTGTACACTTTCGATCTCCAAGAAATGGTTTCTGGGAACATTTGTCAGTATGCTGATGACGATTTATGTACATTGCAAACCATCTACAATACCACAAGCAATACAACAACAGATTGCTTCTATGCATCAGCTTCGTGAATGGTCAAAAGAAAGCAACCTTGCCTTCAATGAAAACAAAACAACGATCATGCTGTTTTCTACGAGTCAAATGACAAGAACGCACAAGCTTGACGGCAAAGAACATTCATCGCAAAAGATCATGTACGAAGGACGTCCTATTGAAAGAACCATTTGTTACAAACTTTTGGGTGTTCATTTCGATCAACATCTTGATTGGAAAATTCATATTGACAAAATAGTAAGATCGGTCAATTTCAAATTGCATGACCTAAAACGAACTGCCAACTTTAAATTGCGTAAGCATTTAGCAGAAACATTGCTCATTTCTAAAATCGACTATTGCAACTCTCTACTGGTAAATGCTCCCAAATACCGTTTAGAGAAAATAGATCGATTACTGAAACGAATTGCTGCTTTTTTACTACTGAAGTACTGTACGACAAAAGAAGTAATTGGCTTGCGATGGCTCCCATCAAAAGAAAGCTGTCAATTCAGTTTGATGAAGATGGCACATAAAGCTATAAATGAAAAGGAATTTGCAGACTATTTAAAATTCATCAGATCTACTCAATTTAGGTGGAGTACTCGGTTGACGAATAGAGAAACTTATAGCACATTAGACCATGAGTCGACATTCGCTGGAGCCAGCAGTAGACTTATGAACCCTCTACCGAAATGTATACGAGAAGAGCAGAATAGCAATTAGAAATAATAGATAGAACTGAAAGGTGAGTGAAAAAAGAATACGATTTCACATATATATAGCCACATACTCAGTTAACGACATATCTATATCTGGCATATATATGAGAAATGTTACTCTTGTTATTCACTCATCTTTAAATTTTAAAAATAACTTAGGATTGATAGGACCAACAGCACAGATAATTATAGACCCAAAAACATCTATTGTAAAAGAAATAGTGAAAAGCAATAAAAATGATAATGATGGATGTGCGTAATTAACGAGTAGTTGTAAAAAAATATAGAGATGACGTCACCACTTTGCATTTCGTTGTTATAGAACACCCAATTATAAAATGTCCTATCTAATTTGTAGATCGCTTTGACAAGAGAGACCATGTGTGGCCGTTAGGTATTTCTAGATAATGACTCGCTTGACACAGACCTTGTCCTATAATTACTTTATTAATTAAAATTGCAAGATCAAATGAAAACTTGATCAAAGGTCTAATTATAGGTTTATCTTTTTTATGAAGCGAAACGAATTAGAATGCTTGACACATTGCTATACTTTGACGGATATAGGATGGATTTCGTTTATTAAGATTGACAAGTTGTCACACGAGAAAAATTAGAAAACGGAACCAAGCAATTGATAGATCACACAGAGAAAATAAGCGGATTTGTCACGTGGGCACTAAGAAAGCATGAAGTACGATGAAATAATGCAATTATGTCTATATCCGAGAATTTAGGAAACATAACGCAAAACTAACACAAGTAAACAAACCATTAAGAGTAAATCAAAGCAATTTAAGAAGAAATTTTATCGTTACTAGTATTTGATCGGTCGTTAAAGCTTCAAGAAAATTGCATGTAAATCATTATTTTAGAAGAAGTTACATTAAACAACCCTATTCAGGATGGAACACTTACCATATTGTTAGTAATAACTTTTAAACGAGTTTGAATTTGCTATGAAACTTTAAAAAAAAAAATTTGAATTTTGGAAGACCCTTGTAGATTTTTTTATGATTCTATCACTTTTGGTGCCTAATATTTTATGTGTCGTAAAAACTATGGAAAGCCATTAAAAACGGCAATTATTAAATTCTTAATGGTAATTGGTATTTCTGACTGGAGGAGACTATTTAAGAAAAACTATAATATCAATAAAATGACAATTATGTTAAATAAGAATCTGTTCTAAAGTAATCAAGGTTGAAAGAAGATATGGTTTTTAGATAAAAATTACTTTTATCGAGATTTAAGGTCATGAGACGTCGAGAGCTTTTTAATGACTAAATTGTATTCCTTATAAGGTAAGGAGTGTTCAACCTGTTAACATCTACACTAAAATACCTATTATAAGTTTATTTTTCAACAAAACGTGAGCCTAAAGGGCTTAAAGAAATGTTGCTTTACTTGCTTAATTTTATGCAGCTACACTATAAAAGAGAAAAACATCAATATGCGTTAGGATAGCTCGAACTGTATTTTAATACATTTAATTGCGTCCAAATTAAAAATAAGTTATCCGGAAATACCGTGTGTGGGTTTTATTCATGTTGTTATCTATTTGAATATTTAATCTCATTCTTTGCGTTTCATGTGAGGTAAATTGCCTTTTGGCGTCTTCCGAAAAAATAAGACCACCTACACTATGTGTTTAAAATAAAGCTTTTGTTTTAATTGTTAAACCATCTTGTCATCAGCATTGACAGATACAGTTCCTATATCTATTTTTCTTCCGTGTTGTACCCTATAAAAAGAGCTTATTCATAATTGCGCTTCAATTAGATTCGTAACATAGATATAGAGAAGAACACAAAAACTACTACTAAAGAAGTTTCCTGTTGATTTGAATAACAATTTTAATATAGATAAGAAGATTATTAGTTGAATTGTAAAAAAAACCTACTTAACAATTACTACAATAACAACGACTTAATAAAATGTACACAACACAACATTGGTTATAATTAATTTGATCGACATAATATATACTATAGTTATTTTCATTAATAAAGTTTTATTATTATTTCGTAACGGGATCACATAGTCTCAGTCTTGATAATTCAGTAATTACTGTGATTTGGCCCGTTTTTATCTCTTTTTCTTTTTGTAAATATGTAAATAGATAAATAACATTTTACTGTTAGCACTGATGGTGATAATATAGCGAAAAGCTTCTTCTTAATTTTTAGAGATTTGTCGTCTTGTTTTATTATATATTTCATTAATAACATTTTCATATTTGTATTTTTTTAGCTTATAGCAACTATTATGAGTTTCCACGGAGAATGCAAAGCCAAAGAACGTTATCTTGGTGTTACAGAAACATCGTTGCATCTTTGTCATAAAATGCAACAACCAGTTTGTATCATACACAGTGCCAACATTATCTCATCCTTAGAAGTAGTAGATGAATCACTTGTGAAAAAAGCATTTTTATCTTTATGCTCAAAGCACACTTTGCTTGATTCACATATTGTTGCTGATACTGACGGTAACTACAAATACCAACCCTTAAGAAATGACTTGAAGAATGATCAAATGATGTGGCCACCTGTTCAATTTCTAGAAGGCGGACACAAAGATGACTGGAAAGACTTTATTCCTCAATTAACTAAAATGGGTTTTCACGAAAACATGCCATTATGGAGAGCAACATGGCTGAAAGTGAAAAACTCAGAGGAAGATGGATTTACAAATGTTTTAATATTTACCGCTCATCACGGTATCATAGACGCAAAGTGTATGTTTGATTTAATTAATAACCAGTTTCTACCTATACTCAACGACCTAGCGAAAGGCTACGATGACTTTTCTTCATATTTGAGCCCAATTAAATTTTTGAAATCTTCAGATGCGGTGTTTATGGGTATTGAACAACCCCTATCAAAAGTAAATAGTAAATGGTATCTTGATATTTTGCTGAAGTTTGTTGTTTGGTCAAGCAAAAGATTTGGTAAAAGTATCGAAGATAGTAACTTGACATTGAACGTTGGGAAATATATTAATATTGAACGAAATCATATACACCCATTTCAACTATCAAAGTCCTTTACAGATATGTTGATTAAATGGTGCAAGAAAAGCAATGTCACCGTAAATAGTGTCATAATGAGCGCACTTGGAGCAGCCATTTCTGAAACTTCGGGATTAAAAAAAAAGTTGAATTTGTTTTGCTCTGTTGATTGTCGGAGATTTTACGATGAATTATCTCAATCGCCCATGCCGTTAGGATGTTTTGTGACCTCTGCAAATGTACCAATGTCAAAGAAGGCTTATTTTCAATTTTCAAATGTTCATAAAAATGCATTAACAATTCAAGGACAGGTTCATAGTCAAGTTCGACCCGACAGCATTAACAAAAGTTTTGTATTGGCATTTTCTCGTTTATTTACGAGAAAAAATAACCCAAATATGTTGCACATCCTCCACGCTCTTGGACGTGTTAATTCAATCTATGTGAGCAATATTGGCGTTCAAACAGACGTGAAACACTCACGAAGCAACAATGTTTATAAGTTGAAAGAACATTATTTCCTTGCTGATGGTCTTGCTCTAAATCTGTTTCTAACATGCGTCACTTATAAAGAAAAGATGTTTTTTTGTCTATGTGGCAATCAACATTGGATGGACATTGCGCTAATCAAGAGAATTTCTAGTAAATTCATAGATATTTTAAAAGGAAATTTAAACAACAATGATTCTTCACAATCTTCATAACCACCTATTATATTGTTATTAATTGTAAATATATTAATTCGAAGAATAAAAAATAAACTCTTTTTTTCACGTTACTAACATGATGGACTCTCCCGTCGATTTCGACGTATGAGTGTTCAGCAAGTGATAGAAATAGAAAGAGGGAGAAAACATAAAAAAAGATAAAAAATTATATAAACAGATAATAAATTGTTTTAGATACGCGAAATTAAATTCCCGCGAAAATTTCTTCCTTTAAGGTATACAATTTAAGTACTCAGCAGATAGGGAAAGACACAGAACACATGTAGGTATAAAAGAATATTACTAAAATTTCAAAAAAAAAAATTATTACATACCTATTATATAAAAATCTTTGTTATAAAAAAACGTCTGTCCCAGTTTTAATAAAGTTGGAGGGGCCAAATGACAAAGATTCATTATGATTATTGTCACCAGAAGCGCCCATTATGGGGACTAGAAAACATAATCTTTGGTTTTCTAGACTGTCTATATTGTTTTAAAAGACACTGTTTAACCAATTTCATCCCACTGCTTATTTAGGCTATTTAATCTTAGTTAGTTGTATCAATTCACTATAATAATATTAGTTGATAAAAACTATTTAATAATCAATTGGTCTAAAAAGATATATATTTAAGAATATGAAGAGATTGCGTTAGTTAATAATCTTTCTTATAATGAGTTGTTTATGTCTATGCTGTCCAGTATAAAAGCTTTGGGAAAAACCACTACCGGGACAGTTTTGATTTTGTTAACATGATTCACATGAGGTTACAGCTTATTCAAGTTGGCTGTTGATACATGACCTGGGTTTGGTATCGGGCTTGACTTTGATGAGGGTCGGGTCAGCTTCAGTTTCTCTCGGATTTTGGTTGATGCATTGCAAAGATAAGCATTGAGATCATTGGATGGGATCTCTTGAGTTGAGTCGGTAAGAGGTGTCCTGCTGAGGATCATGAACTGCTCTAAATACTTCTTGTGATGCGTCATAGGAGATACGGATTGGATTTGGATCGTAGAGTACTACGGTCTAGGGCTGAGTGATTCATCATCATTTTTCGACCGCAGTCGAGACAGCGGATTTCACAAAACCTCTCCAGACTTCCAGGTCCTCCATAGCTGCTTTTAGGTCCTCCAGCGGTATGCCTGTGTCACGACTGATGACGTCTGGAAAAGTTACCTTCCTTCCATCGGCGTGCGGTTTCCAAAGTATGAGTGATGATATAACTTCATTGGTTACACGCTGACAGTGTCCTCCGTCGTCTGACTAATGATGATGCCGGGGATAAATTACCATAGATTTCCTTTAGAGTGGGGTGTTTTTTCCAAGATAGATTTTTTACTCATTAGCAATCTGGTATAACAACCATCTAGCTTCTTTTCTAATCGAATTGAAAGCGTCCAGGTCCCAGGGCCATACAGCAGAATGGGTTCAATAGTGACGCGGAATATTTAATTTTGATCTTGGGAGAGAGTTTAGAGATCCAAGATGAAAGTCCAGATTTTCGAAGATCGTTACATGTGGACCATGCCATACCCTTCCTTACATTAAAATATTTTTCAGTTGAAGATGCAAAAGAACCTATATATTTATAATCGTCAACCCGCTTGAGAATGTATCCACTGATTCTCTTTATAATCATACCATCGATTGAGTTATTAGATTTGACATAACTGATACACTCAGTTTTGGAATCATTAAGGTATAGACCAACGCAATTGGCAGCTGATTCTAAAGAATGTAGAAGTGTCTAAGCATTTGTAATAGTGTTGCTGATCAGTGCTATGTCGTTCGCAAAGTCGGCATCCGTAAGGTGGACAGTATGATGGCGAGAACATTTTCTAGGGTAGAGTTGAAAGCCATTGGTGTTATTTATATCAAGGGACTTACGAAGCACATACAAGGACCAAGATGAACAGAAAAGGGGCAAGTGTGTCACCTTGCAAGATTCCAACCAAAATGTCTATAGGTTGTGTTTCACCATCAGGAGTCAGAACAGTGGATGAAGTGTTAGTATATAGAACTCTGATGGCCTCAATTATGGGTTTTGGAATACCATAAAGGGCAAGTATCTCGAACATCTTGGTCCGATCAATAGAATCAAAAGCTTTACTGAAATCCACAAAAATAAAAACCGCTTCTTTATTACAATTTGTTATTTCTTCTATAATTCTACGAAGAGCAAGGATTTGGCTTAAAGTTGAGCGACCTGCCCTGAATCCATTTTGGTTTTTGCGTAAAAGAGGCTCTACTTTGGGGAGAAGGCGGTTTAATATTAGTTTATTGTAAATTTTGGTAGTTATGT
Organism: Dendronotus venustus; assembly: GCA_031834005.1. Taxonomy (NCBI): domain Eukaryota; kingdom Metazoa; phylum Mollusca; class Gastropoda; order Nudibranchia; family Dendronotidae; genus Dendronotus; species Dendronotus venustus. Next base: position 15,020 of record JAUEKX010404874.1, read on the forward strand.
GAGATCACCCTTTTTGAGAGAGTAATGAGATACCTCTGTAATTTGTGACTAGTGTGAGATCACCCTTTTTGGGAACAGGTATGATCTGAGATGTAAGCCATGAGTGATTACGAGTTGTTTCAGATTGTTGATAGCATCCATTTGAGGTGCTACTTTACTAGCCGGACCTGGAGCGGACCTGAAACGGTACCGGACCGGAGTATGTGTGCTTATATATTTGAAATCAGTGTGTTTTAATTAGGTTAGGTACCAAATTTCATCTCAAAGAGAGCACGCTTCATTTTTTGGACTAAAAATACCTAAAAGAGGTATTAAAGTTCCCAAATTCTAAAAATAGACCTCAGATTCGAAATCAGCGTTTTTTAGTTAGGTAAGATACCAAATTTCATACCAAATAGAGCATTTTTCATTTTTGGGAAAAAAAATTTCTAAGAGATTTCTGTTTTTTTTCAAGGGTTTGGTTCCAAGGATTTGGGTCCTGTCCGGGTCCGGTTAGTAAAGCATGCCGTTTGAGTTTGGTCTATATTCCATATAATGTTTTTTCGAGTAAGAAGTGGTGCTTGGCAGTTTGCTGTACTCTGGACATTTTCAGTTATCTCTGCAACGCAGATTTCACTAGCGGAGTGTATTTCATATGACATTCTCAAAATCGGTATTAACCAAATGCTGTGTTGAAAGTGGGAGTTTTCTTCATTGAACGGTACTTGCCAAAAGGTTAAAGAAACAAAGTTTACTAAAGTATTTTGGACCATCTATACGTGAGAGGATTTCTTCAGTAGTTTGCAACTTGTGGTAATATGACTTTGTCGAATTCACGGTGTATGACTTTGTTGAGATCATGAGGGTCAAGACATGCACCTAGTGAATCATTGGGTTTTTCAACCAGTGAGGTAACCCATTTGTTGGTTTAATGACAGATTTAATAATCATCATGTCTTATGTCTTGTTTAAGGCGGTTTTGAAGCGCTATTGCAACTTAGCAACATGCATCGATCACACAAGGCACCGACGGATCCAACACAATGCGATAAGGTTTCTTAATGTTACCTAGCTCTCCAAAACAAAATCAGAATATTCATCTAAAAATGACGAGGATATGTTAATTTAATTAATACGATTATTGCACATGATGAGCGCACATGATCGTTTACTTTGCAAAATCTACTTGAAGCAATTTTCTGAAAAGCAATCTGAAGCAAGTCAACAGAAACTAAGAGAAATTACGGGCTCCTTACTGCGGACCAACCTTAAAGAAATTACTGAAGATCGTTTTGACACATCTGTAACAGCTCTGGAGAACGATGGTATACTGGAAGTCTTCAAAATTCGATAAAAGCCTTCAGCAAGGATCTCAGTTATTGCGCAACTACATTGTCATGTACGAAAGATTACTCCATTTTGTTCGCAAACCGCGAAAAAGACTAGCAACTACACCTAACGTCTCACTGTGCCATGATTCCGTACTTCTTTGCGTATGATCAGATTAATTATGCACGTATTTCCCCATGGTATCTTGTAGCTATCGATGAAAGAACTAAAGAATGACGACGCTGAAAATTGTGAATATTTGAAAGAGAACTTTCAAATAATGTTTCAAGAGATCAAATCGAAAGATTCTCTGGAAAGGCAAAACTCACTTGGTGGAAAGAATTCTTAAAATCTGATGACACCATACTAACAAGTTTAACGAAATTAGGCAATGGAAAGCAGATGCCAAGCTTGAACACGTTAGAAAAATATCAAACGTTTCGTTGTGAACACAAAAATTCAGGCCTAACCACGCTAGCTCAACTTCGATGGTATTTATTTTCGAAATATCAATGTGATGCAGCTACCACCAACTATGAGCGCTTTAAAATTCAAAATATTCTAAAGTCGTTATGTTTCAATGGTTTTTAAACGTTCGTATTTACCATATCAACAACCACAAGGTCCAGAAAACTATATAGTTGATTTCCTAGATCCTATTATGACAGACAATCTTCTTGCTCCTATTGTCTTAATCAAACTGAGCATGTGTAGCTACAACACTGGTGGCAAAACACGACCTCGTAAATGTTTAAAGCATGACCTAGTTTGTACGGACATGTGAAAGTGTAAAAATGAGAACAATCATTGGAACAAATCTGATGATGAATTTGAAACTACCGATTCTGATATTTAAGAGGTTTAACATAATATTTTATTTTATGCATTTTGAATTTTTCCTACTTCTGTTTTAGTAACTTTGCCACTGATGCTTTAACATGGGGTGTTGACTGATGGGAACGTTCGCATTTAAAAAAAAATCAGCTGCTTAATATTCACGAGTGCAAGAAATGGTCAATTTTGTGCGAACGTAATAATTGAATGGCCCCCAAGAACATTTCCTTTTAATTTTCAATGTTTTTGACAGAAAACTGAATTATTATACTGAATTATTTCCGGGGGTAAATAACAATTTATTTATAGATCTTATTTTTCTTTAAAAGGTGCTATGTATCGAAATTTACAACTAATAAATTGTATGTAGTGCACGCAGATTAGGGAATTTGAAGTTTGACTTTTCTACTCACATGGCAACTCGAATAAAGTCAATATTATCCTTTTCTTTTTAAAACTTTTTTCCCAGTTATATAAAAATATTAAAATGCTTATAACTTTTTATTAGTTAATTTTGAGAATATGATTTATATCTCATTTTCCTTTATTTTTATGGCTCTTTCGAATGGTGTAAAGATTTTTTATTGAAAAGAAATTGTTACTATGGCAACTAATTTCGGTGGGTTATGTCGGACATGGTGGGATTATTCAGACATTTGGTAGGGTATTTCAGACATGGTGGGGTAATTCAGACT
>JAUEKX010404984.1:0-17847 GCA_031834005.1 Dendronotus venustus
GTAGAACCATTTACTTAAAAGAAAGACTTTGTGAAGTTAGCGATAATGCAGCTAATCAAGTTTTTATCTACGGCTTCCATAAAATCTGTAAGCTCCTGTCCTACACGCAGTTCATTTTCAAAAGGATATGGCAAATGTTCCATTACATTTGATAGAATATTTCTGAGCATTTCAATGACTTTGTGACGCGTACTTTTAGGAATATTTTCAATGACATTAACATGACAATTGAAGTAATAAGGTAAACAACCTTCTTGGAATGCACCCAACATTTTGCCAAGCAAATATTCCAAAGTACCTATTGAAGACTCTTTCTTCCACATTTCATGGCCTTGAGGAAACTTCTAACATGCCCAAAACATGATGGTTTTTGCGATGAAGGAGCTGATCTTCTCGGGATCAATTGGTTTTGGATCAATCCATTTAACTAAGATGATTTTCAACATCAAATACACCAAGTTCTGTTGTTTACTACGAAGCTCTACCAATTTCCTTTTCGCATGAGCAAAAGCATATCGCCATTCCATCGTTTCTCTGTTTTCTTTTTCTTCTTGCGAAGGTTTACGATGATGTAAGCAAATTTTAAAATCTCATCAATAACATCTTACTTCGGCCAATTTCGTTGTCGCGTCTTCCATTCCACGGCAATAGCTGGCCACCACAATACTCTTATTAACGGTACAGCATCAAAGGCAACATCTAAATACGGCTGACCTTTAATCTTTATCGAACGGTGAGATGAAATTGTTGCCTTGGTGAAAATCTATTCATATTCGACAACAACATCGTTTTTGTTTTTCTTGAGTGCTGTTGCAATTAAAACTTCAACTTCTTCTTGCGTTTCCCACTGAAGAAAACCACTTAAGTAATTCTTAAACTTATAAGGGTGAGCACAACCTTCGATGTTGACTGTTCTCGATGCCATTTTGATAATATCCATACCAAAACATGATCCCTTAACTATAAGATCGCCGTTGGCCTTAACGAAACGAAACTTAACATAGACTGGTTTTTCAGGTATTTCTTCAATGCTGTATTTCAACGTTTCGGGTAATTCGATAAGTACCAGTTCCAAGTCAAGCTCTAATTCGTGGTTGAGATCATCAGGGAAATTGAGATTCTCACGGAATATTCGGGCTAAAAAACAGCATTCGCTAATACTTCCAGCTAAGTAAGTATTTTGCAAACCACTCTTTGGTAATGTTTCCATCACGTTAACGAAATTCATGATCGAATTTTTTGAAAACATACGCATCTGTTGGTCGAGATTGTACAACTTCTCGTACCACTTAGTAATCTCTAAATAAAAAGAAGAGATTTGTTTACAGGTAAACTATGGTTACGTCACTTACTTGGTCTTGGTTTAACAAGGAAAGTTATTCGATGTTATCGTAAGTGGTTCTAATTTGTTTTGCTTTGTTTGACCACACTGTTTATTTTATTTTGAGTTTGAGAAAGTTGAAAAGGTCAGTGGGGTATCGAAGCTAATGATATGTTTATTTTAATTCTTCTTTCGAAAAAAAGTGTAATATTCTAGGTGAACGGGGTATATGACAAAAGAATGTCTACTGACGTAATGTTTAGGGCAAGGAAACCGAGGAACATTTTTTGTTAATATCACACCTAACAATTTGGCACTAACGTGTTAAAAAACTTGTTTTTCAACAACAAATTCCAACAGCCTAGATATAGCTTATAAGCGTTATGCTTGTAAAATGCATAGTACAAAACTACTGCAAAACTTCAAGTTTCTTGTTTACTTTTTGTTTTTGTATAAATAATACTGGCATTTTTCAACGTTAGTTTTTCAATAACAAATATACGTTGCTGTGTCTATTTTTACGTCCGGCTTGCCATCCAAATTTTTCTCTCCCACACACTCAAGTAGAAAAATTAGTATAGAGAAGACAGCCACTTCAAAAACAAAATTATAACAAATAACCGGCGACAGTTAAAAAGTAACGGCCGGTGGAATCACACAGATTAAAGACAGCATTGAATTTTTCATCCAATCAGATTACACGATACAGAGGATTCACCAATCGAATCCTCGTATTCACCCGTCCTTCCTTCGCTCCAAGTGTTGTTCCGAGATGTTAAGAAAGATGTTCGGAATATCGTAACCCAGCAGGCACATGCGTTAGAACGACATCAAAACGTAAAAACAACGTTGCAACGACATCGTTTTGACGTCTTTTTGCCTTTTTTAACTATACTACCTCTATATACTATATAGCAAAAAATCAGTGCTATTATTCAAATACATGATTTCAAGGATCAAACGATTCCATTCTGTAATTTTCGTTGAAGAACACAAAATAAGAACATTGGAAGCTGAAGTAAAAAATTATGCAATTCCAGCCTCAACTGAAATATAGAAATTTAGACGTTCTTATATAAAAAAAAAAGACGTGTATTGCACGATTTAAGATTTCTTATTGTGATATGCCATAAAAAATATGCGAGGAAAGTATGACATTTATTATTAGTTAATCAACTTTCTCATATTCTTGCGTTCTCGTGATAAAGCGGAATTTATTGAATTCCAACCCTATTTAAAATTTCAAGCATACTTACTTGCACCGCTGAAAGACAATTATTTCGTAAGGAGAGTAAAATGCACAAATATAAAAGTTATACGGACACGTACCCCATTCTGATTTTGCTGAAGCCATTTTTATATGCTACAGAGCAAACTCTTCGTTAAAAGGTCCAGTCGAAATAATTTTCTTATATTTTTATTATAATATTTTTCATAAACGTGCACCATATGACAATAGTGTGTCAATCTAAAAAAACTTTTTTAGATTGACACACTAAGTATTTTGCAAAGATTTTTTTGTTGTTATTTAAATCAGTGTTAAATCTTTGCTTTTCTTTTAATTGATAAATCGAAAGAAACTCAATCATGACAATTTGAAATGAAAGTTACAGAATCATGACTGCTTGGCCTTAACGAAACGAAACTTAACATAGCCTGGTTTTTCAGGTATTTCTTTAATACTGTATTTCAAGGTTTAAGTTAATTCGGTTAATACCAGTTCCAAATCAAGCTCTAATTCGTGTGAGACCTTCAGGGAAATTGAGATTTTCACGAAATATATGGGCTAGAAAACATCCTTCGCTGATCCTTCCAGGTAAGTAAATATTTTGCAAAACTCTCTTCTCTTTTGCGTATTTATTATCGACCGCCTGAAGGTGGTTTACCCGTCTGGTATAGGGCGTGAAATCTCGCGTTTTGTTTTGTCTTTGATTAAAAAGTTGTTTGTTATCTTATTGATTATCTTATAAACCCCTCATTAGAAACTTTTTAGATAAATAAATCAAGGTGTTTAAAAATTAGGGTCCGAGGGTTCATTTGGTTTGTTTAATGACGTCATCAAAACTTTTAAAACTAAAATATCTCGCGAGCAGGAAGTGCAATGAAGGTGGTTCATAGCACTCCTCCAATTAACCCCTCATTGGAAAAAGAACAAGATGAATAATTTAATCATTAAATTTTCATGATATTAGAAAACACTGCATTTGATTGGCTTGGTACCGGAGACCGTTTCGAACATTCTAATTTCCGTTTTTGGGTGCAAGGGTTGGTTGCATGCATAGATAAATTCTTGGGTCTATAACGCCATCGTTATTAACGAACGTACTTTATCAAAAAATAATGTTATGACACGGGGAAGCTACTTTCTTTTAAACACTGTGTCACAGAGATTTGCTAAAAAAATAGAGATTTTAATTAATTTTATGTCATCGTGAAATGTTTTTGACTCTTTGTGTAAGTTTATACAAAGAAAAAATTTCCACTTTCTTATCTGCATCTTAAAATTTGTCTCTACAATTTAGCTAATGGCAATTAAAATAATGAACAATTTGATCAATTATAAGAACACGTAATATGTTGTAAATGTTCATTAAAGAGGGATTTGATTTAGTTATGATCAATCGAATTGTAGATCATTTCATCATCGATATACCTTTCGCGTCGTGTGACACATTTATCTCGTTTACAATTTACCGTATTTTGTATTTCCTCGTAATTAGCGCTGCGTTATAAGAAGCGTCCCCATTGGAAAAATTTATTTTATTAGCACCTTTAATCTACCTATTAATAATAATAATAAGCAGAACAGAAGAATGGTTACACGATACGCAATCTCTTTTTTTTTTTAGCTTTTACATAATTTTTTTTCCTTTCAGAAACCAAGGTAACTTCACAATTTCCTCAAATGAAGAGATAATAAACAAATTCGTTGATTTATTACTTAGGAAAATTATTTTATTAGCGTCGGGGCGCTAAAAACAGGAAATTTGGTGTTACCTTGGTTGACTATATTACGCTATCCCTTCATGCCCTTATGGTTTTGTCTTGGCGTAAGACAAGTGCTAATGTTAGAGGGAACAGCTTTAAAAAAGGCCAACAAAGTCTTAATATAATAAGATTCATTTCCTTTCTAGTATCAATTGTATCGATATAAGTGAAGACTCATCGCTCATCGCTTGTGGTTTTGACGACTCCGCAATTAAAGTATGGAGTTTGACACCGAGCAAGTTACGAACATTGAAGACAGTAAATGAGCTAACGAAGATTGACAAAGAAGCGGATGATGTCCTTGAAAGAATAATGAATGATAAGTATGTATATATATATATATATGTAATTTTTAATCTAATTGGTTAGATTTTATTGTTTGACTCCACAGCAACAGCTTTCGTTTACTGATTTCCTGCATGACGATACTCTTCTCTCTTTTTTCTTGTCTCGTTTCTATGCTTGGGAAGAAATATTAGGTTTATAATTAATGATCCCATTAGTGTGTGTCTGGTTGTCTGATTGTAATATTATAACATTTATTAAATTTGCCTTATTGCTTTCATTCTCCTAATATAAATTTGACCAATAGCAACATGTATTGGCCAGGGAAAATTGAGTCCAACATGTTGCATTAATTATGTGTTTGCCTCCTTATGTCGCATGATGTTGAATCTGTTCAAACACCGTTTGTCCAATACTTTTGTAAAATAAATGAAATCCAAAGTAAATCAATCAATCAATCGATCGATCGAAAAAACAATCGCAAATGAATTCAAGATGTTCAACCTACATTTATAAAATGCCAGGATTTAATGCAATGCAATAGATAAATCTATTGGCTAAGAATTCAACTCCCCAACTCTTAAAAACTGTGTTTCCCCAAAAGGGACAACGCAGTGTAGGGAATCCTCTATGGCTATGGTTGTAGATGGAGGCACCACTAAAACTAAGTAAATAAATAAGTAATGACCAAAATTATGTTTATTCCCTTTAGATCGGCAACAGATAGCCGGACTTTGTGCGGCCATTCTGGTCCCGTTTATGGTCTTCACTTCAATCATGACAAAAGCTTTCTTGCGTCAGCCTCCGAAGATGGAACCAGTGAGTGTTTGTATACATCCTTCTATGTGAAATTTACACTATTTAAGCGTCGGACTAAAGCGATGGAAGGTTTGTCTGATATTGTGCGATAAAGTGTTGTCTTAACCTTAAATGAGATAATATAGTTCGCCATATAAAATCCTCCATTAGTTATGTTATTACAGTTAATGCAGTTATTACAGTTCAATCTGAGTGACTGTTTAGCAATGTTTATCCAGTCAGGTATCGAGGTTGGAAAAAAATCGTTTAATGGATTAATTAATGGAAAACTGTTGATTTTTGTTGTGCTTTTTTTACAGTTCGCTTGTGGAGCTTACACACGTTTACGAATCTAGTTGTTTATAAAGGTCATTTGTATCCGGTTTGGGATGTCAAGTTCTCGTAAGAAATACCATTTACTATATTGCAGTTATCGGCCACCCCCTTTTCCCATTTGTGTGTATAGTTTCTACATGGTTTTGTTTGCTACCTTAACTACGTATCTTGGAAATAGCATCCAGACACACATACATATGGCAGACCAAACGGTTTTGTTGTGAAATATTATGTATTCTTAAAAACTTAGGGCCTGTACACGTCGTGTCCGATGTTACAAGATTTTTTTTCTAATTTGGTTTTGTGTTTTAGTCCGTTGGGTTTTTATTTTGCGACTGGATCATATGATCGAACTGTTCGGTTGTGGTGCACCGAAAACGCTCAGCCACTTCGTATCTTTGCTGGTCACTTGTCAGATGTTAACGTAAGTCAGTTGTTCATCGTCTGTATAGTTATTTGCGCAATAATAGTGGGAATAGCCATAAAATTACGTAATTAATTAACCACCTTGAATTAAGGTTATTATTAAGAGTTCTTGATAAAAACGACTTTTTTTATATATATATATACATTGGGCCTAATAAATCGTCGGCCCTGACCACTTCAAAATTATTAACTTTGGACTGACAAAGGTTGTGACGGTAGTAGCTCAGCCGGTACGGAACACTGAAACAACGTTATTATGATGTTGTTTCAAAGTTTTGACGTGTGCTGACTGTGAGAGCAATAAAAGTATAAAAGAATTGAAAATATAGGGATACGCTGTCTCTCTGAAGAGACTGTAACAAAAATAGCTTGATGCTCTCTAATAATCAAATGTTTTCATTCAGTGGAATTGGATGAATTCCGCTGCGTATTACACATGTAAACAAACATGTTACGAAACCAATGACGAATACATTTGAATGGAAACCAAAACCTATGACGTTGTACGGACATCGATACGATGTCAAAAATGTTAAAATGACATCGTAATAACATTATTTTAACGTCTTGTGCTGGACCTCAACTGTGACTATCCAATTTACTGACTGACTGGGTCTAGGCGTGTTTTCGTTTCTGTTTGTTCACAAGATTACCTTGTGCTCAAACAATTCCACCTATGATGACTGTTACTAATTCCTCTCTCTCTCTCTCTCTCTCTTTCTCCATTCAATGCAATTCATTCATTTCTCACGAGTTTTTTGAAATGTAAGCAAATCCTTATTAGTAATCGCATGTGTCACATAATGCATGCTGACACATGACGTTAGAAAAACGTTGAAACGACGTCGTGATGTCGTCGTTTTAATTTCCAGTACTCGTTTGATTTAGAACAATATAATAAGTTGCTGGAGTTCACCACCTTACAAACATTTTTTATTTTCGAATATTTCGATCAAATTAGTGTACTCACTAACTTAAAAGTGGTTTATCTTCTGCTATTAAAATTGCCTTTCCAAATATCCTATATCGATCTTAGAGCGACATCATTACAACGTCATTTTAGAGGGCTTTTGTCTTTTTAACGTCCACAAAACGTCTTGTGCTGACGTAGCAACTTTTTTTCGTCCGATTAGATTACATCACCAATGTATACAATCTTCTTTCCTTTCACTTTCCACTGCAGGTTATTGACTTTCATCCGAATGGTAACTACATCGCTACTGGTTCCGCCGATCGCACCGTTCGAATATGGGATCTACAATCAGGAAACTCCGTTCGTCTGTTTACCGGACACAAGGTGATATAAGCAATCAGTGACAGTTTTAATGTATCACTCCAACGTTGTTTCACAATGTTAATCCCTTTAAGTGGCAATGTCGGGCCCACCCGGCACACATCGTGCTGGAGCTTTATATCTAAAACAGATTTCCTAGATGGAATTTCCTTTTGATATACTCAATCACCAGCACGTCAAAACAATGTTATTTCAACGTCCAAACGACGTCGTTCTAACGTCGTGTGCCGGCTGGGGAGTTTGAAATACCATGTCTGATTTCGATAACTTTTTACTACTTAATATTACAAGTTGACGGTTGATGTCCATATGAAGGAGAATTAGTTTTCTTTTCCAAAGCTAATCAAAAAATAAAAATTTCTCTTACGTCTTGAATTTCCAATTTTCCAATTTTTAATTCAGGCTGGAATCCAAAGTGTGAAGTTTTCTCCTGACGGACGACATTTGGTTTCTGCTGGTAAATTTTTTAGTCTTTTATTTCCTCGCCTACCACCATAACAGAACGTCGCTATTGATGTTTTCTGAGACTTTTTATTAAAAAATGTCTTTAAGACACGTGTAAAAGACCATAAAATGTATACGATTATCCCGCTTTTTCCGGTTTTGTCAAGAGTTATCCCGCTTTCAGCAGCAATTTTCTAGATATTGAGCTACTTAGCCAACCGCTTCTTTTTTCAGGCATCGACAAACGGATCCTACTTTGGGATGTTGCAGAATCAGCTCCTGTCGCTGATTTCACCGGTCACACTTCAACCATCAATACTCTCGCGTTCAGTAGAGAAGGACATGTACTGGCTTCAGGTTAGTTTCAATAGTTTCTCCTTTTGGTAATTTTTGTCATTATCATATGTATCCTTTTAGCCCCGTTTTCGTTTGCAAATTTACCATGACAACTGGACCTCGACGATAATGATTTTTGTAAAAGAAACACGTGATGGGACACGTGATGGGAATTTACAAGGAAATAATTCTAATATGTAGTAATTTTTGTGAATACTGATTTTCGCGAATTTCTCTTTCGATTCGTTGTGTTGTTGCTACTTTTTCGTCTGCAGCGAATGTTTCGAAAAATCACATGAGAGATGATTTAAACCAAGCCTAGACTCTCCTTAATGTCATACTATCAACCTCTCTTCTTACGCATACTCTTCGATAGTTTGAAAGGCCTAAACATTGAAAAGGGACGCTCGATTTGTAATCTTATGATCATTGGTTCGAGTCCACCATAGGATAAACCTCTTACTGCTATAGGTTTCCGTTGCAGGTTTTTACAACGAAGGCAAGACCCTCATTGGCAACAGTCTGATTAATACTGAAGAGACAATCCTAAATGAGTATTTCATAAATATAAAAATGTCTTAAATGACCTGTCTTTTCTAATCATAGGTGGTTTGGATCATTGTGTTAAACTGTGGGACATCAAACGTGCTTGTCATATGGATGATGACTTAGACAGTCAAAACAAATCGTAAGCTAACTCACAAATTCTACTCCTTTTGTTTATTGTTTATGTGGTTTTGTTTTAGTAGATTTGATGTTTCGAGAAGAAAAAGAAAGGGTTGTGCAAATTTTGAGTTAAATCAACCAATCAAATGTATTTGGGTTGTTTTACTCGTCTGTTTTTTACTAGAAAGTCTGATGACATTTTATGTCATTTCATCATCTTTTTTATAAGAAACAATACTGAAATAAGAACAGAAAAATTAATTGCCCTTTTCTCGTATATTTTGTATAGTTTCTCTTTTTGTAATCTACGCGCTAGTAATGACCCAGCAAAAAAAAAAATTCTCATCATTTAAAAAAGTTTTGTTTTTCCATTGAAGAATGATTAATTCATTTTCATGTTTATTAGAATCAATTGCTTCTTTCTTTCTACTAAGACGCGATTGTGTTTTACGAAACTATGACGTCATAAAAAACTATGTATTTTCTTTATTCTTTGTTCTTCTTTTTCTTCTGTATCAAAACTTTATTGATTTTCCATATTCCATAGCTTTATTATTGAATTATTAGATTAAGAAAAAAATATTTTTTTCTTTTCAGTTTTTTTACACAAAGAAAACAAACTTTCTTATTTACTTATTTTGATTTGTATGTCGCGTACATACTGTCCTATCTCATCCGTAAACCCAAACAAAAACAAATTAACTTGTTTACCAAATATGTATCTTGTCCACATATCTGTAATAGAAAAATCTGTGTTTTATATAATGCTAGAAAATAAAAGTTTGTTTTGGATACATGCAGTTTTTCTTTAACCCTTTAAGTGCCAAGAAGTCGCAAAAATCCAAAGTGAAATTACTTTTGCTCCCATCACGTACATCGCCTTCGGGCTTCCTCGCCCCAAGCCAATTTTCAATTTTAGTAACTTGTTAGTTATGCTTGCTGACGTAATGCATGAAAGTGTTCTTGTTGAGTATACTCGACATCTGGCACTTAAAGGGTTAAGAAAGCTTAACAAAATGTAATAAAGAATGAACTCTGAGTCATGAATTAATTTAAATTTTGCCAATTTAATACTAACTTTTTAGTTTCTTAATACATAGGCATATACATATGTGGGGTTTATATAGGAAAGCTAAGCTAAGCTCTTATTGGTTAATTTCTTTTGGATTTGTTTATTTTAGCCTCGCATGTTTCTTAATTTGTCTATGGTTAAAAAAAAACTTTTTTAAATACTTGCTTCGAGGATGGGAACCTGAATTTGATTGATTTTATAAACTCTTGGTATTAAATATTTGCTTTTATGCTTAACACTTTCCGATATGTTATGAACTTCTGGTATCTTGCAACTAAACAATCATATTCACGCCTAGTCCTAATTTGGTGAGACAATAAAAATGTTCCATTTTGTATCGTTGTCGAGACTGACTTTAAATTACTTTCTATATGCCAATAGGGAAAATGTTAATTTTGGTCATGACATAAAGTTAGATAAGTTTTTTTGGTCTGGTTAACGGAGCCTTGTTAGTTAATGGAGCCTTCTCTCTATTTTGTCATTAGCATGACACTTATGTCATTAATCACTTTCTATATGGATTAAGTAATTTGGTAATTAAGTTTATATTTAAATTCGTTTAGAATAACGAACTTTTTGGTTTCATTAATGAGCTTTCAGTATCACTTCGCTTTGTGTTTTGTTGTTTTGTGTTTTGTGTTTTTGCATCAGCACAAATGCAGCTTGCATGCTCATTATCAGGGCTCATCTCATAACTAAATGTTTTGCTTATACGCTTTGTTTTACGTTTTAGCTCTCAATTATGTACGTTTTTGATAAGAGAGCAATTTATGTTTCCATTTTTAAGTCTTAATTTAAAAAATTCAAAGGAATTGTCCCTATGGAAATAATTATTTGGGCTTAGATTGATAATAAAATCATGCAGAGTAGCTGACAAGTAGCGTTTTTTGATTAACAACAAGAATGATATACACACTGAGAGTTAGCTTCCGAAACACTCACAATGAAGATAATTGATTTTGGAAGAATTTTCAAAAATATAACTTTTTTGAAAAGAATATTGCAGGGGGGGGGGCTAAGCCCCCGTTGCCGTTTGTACAAGAACAAGAATATAAACCAAACTGAGCCCTCCAGATGTTACCTGATTTTTCAGCTCCCTTAGCAACCATGTTGCCTATAATTTAACCAGCACATGTTAATCTGAGGTCTTTTTAACATCCCTATATAACGTCATTACCAACGTCGTGTTCTGTGGTTTTGTCTTGTTTTCTCAAGGAAAATATGTTATGTAATCCTACTCACGCGATACAAAACCAAGTGTGTTGTGTATATAAAACAAGCATATTTGTGCTTGTTTCAAATTGCTTATAAAAAGTACACTAGTTGCTACTACTGCTGCTACATACCTGAAATTAGAAAGATGGCATTAACCCTTCTACAACACCTTTTTTTATAAGAAACCAATTCGTCGGCGCTAGAATTTCTTAAAAGAAGGCTCAACTCAAAGAGTTTATTAAAGATTCCATATATAGTTTTTAAGCTTGATTTGTTTCGTTTCTTAAATGTTTAACATCTTTTCTTGATATCTAGTTAAATGAATTTTGGTAAACTGGAGATCAACACTGACATACTGACAATCGTTTCAATTTTTGTGTTTTTTATTTTTATTTTTCAGCACATCAACTACTCACACATACGAGATCGGTTCTTATGTTACCAAGGCAACTCCAGTCCACAAACTTCATTTCACACGAAAGAATCTCTTACTCGGTTCCGGTCCTTTCGTAAATGTTACGTGATATTATGATCGGTTGAAAATTGGCGCGGTATAAACAAAAAAATGGACGTTTGTTTGCTTTCGGATTTGGCGCTGAACCATTAACGAATTGAAGATAACCTCGAAATCCTACTGGTCCCCTTCAATCCTTTATTTCTTGTGGATTTTGAATTGTTGAAGAGTTTGTTTACCTTTAAAATAAGACACAAATATACAATAACAACAATTGATCATGGAAATCCAATAGACAACATATTTGTTTTTACTAGAAAATCGTTATTTTCTCTATCTTAAAGCATGTTGACGTTATTGCTTAGAGAGAAATTCTTGCTAATCCTTCACAGTCTGTCCTTCGAGTCAATATTTTGTCCTGTCTGTGCTTGATGTTTCAATTACATGTGATATTGACTTTTTCTTTTCCAAGGTATTTTAGCAATCAATTTTTAATTTTCTAACAATTTTCTCAACAAACCTTGTCATTTCTGGATCAAAATGAGGGAGAATCGCTGTATTGCCTAATGGGAATTCCCTATTTTGAATTAAACTGTATATGCACTTGACCATAATCCCACTCGTTCTTAATGGAGATTTCTCAATAACAATAAAAATAACAATGCGTCCCCTAGATTTATTTATGAGTATCTCTTTAGATCCGTGTCTTGAATCTCATCCTCAAAGGACTGAGTAATATATTAAATTATTATGAAAAACATCTGACTTGTTTAAAACCTTGAAAACATATGATAACAAAGGCGTTGATTATATATAATATATATATCGTTTTAGGGCTTTTTTAAGGAAATAGTTGCAAATGAACTCAAAAAGTAAACAAACACGCTATATTCTTTTTAACATTGATCATTTCAAAGAATATATATATCACAAAATGTGCAAAAGATAAATCAGATTTAAAAGAATGTCTGGTGATGTACTTCTATATATTATTCTATACCCTCTGTTTTTTTCTTTATTAGAATTATATTTTCTCATAAAATATTCAATCTTTTATTGGAAAGAAAGGTTTCTTTTTATTTAAAAGAGTTCTCGCATTCCAGATGCGTTTCCGTTAATTTTGGTGCAACTTTGTTATTTGTCCTAACAAGATTTTCGAAAACAATAACATCGACCAGAAATTTCAAGAATTGTGTTAAATTTTGATGCAAAAACATAGTATTTCCTTACCTAAACATTTAGTAGATCGACATAATTGTAACCCGAATCTTTCCTATTTATCATTTATATTAAAATCTGAACAAAACTTTGTATCTGAAAATAAACATCTAACAATTCGCAAATAATTGGATGACATCGATCCCCTTATAAGGTAACATAAAAAAGAAAAAAACATTTGAGCAGTTAACATTGAAACTTGTTTCACTTTTTGGAATGAACTTATGGAAAAATTCCTCTTTCCTGATACAAATTCTATCAGTTGACAGCGAATGGTGTACAGGGAAAATTAATCTTTCAATTAATGGAGCTGCAAATAAGACATGCGTGTAATGCTAAAAATAAACAGCTTTGAGCTAGAACAATGTTAGCTTCTCGAAATACTTATTTTTCTTTGATAGTTTTTAGGGAAGCTTTATTTTGAATTTACTAGCATACCTACTCATGCAAGAGTACACTGTAAATTGAATTATGAAATGAAATCTCCTCAACTGAAAACTTTTCAAATGCCTACAGGATATTTTACAAGAAACTTGCCAAAAACACGGTACACTGCACAGAAACAATTTTAAGCTCAAAAAGGTTAAAGAAAATATTTGAAATAACTATATTTTAAGAAACCTCAAGGCTTAACCAATTGCGATTGGGTCTCTCATGATTATAACTAAATATATTGTACACCCACCCCCAACTTGAGCAAGACCACTTAGTATCCCCTTAATTGCACATTTATTAGTACTTTTACAAGCACTAGAAATCTGAGACGTTAATGAATGATTGTCCTGCGTCACCTTTGTTTCTTGTTTTGTTGAACAACAAAAAGTTTGATGTGTTTACAAATATAAATGGTGGACAGATTGGATATTTCTCTCAGAGGAAAATATGAGTCAAAGCGAAAAGGAAAAATTGTTGATAAACGTATATTTTTCACTTGAACGTCTGAATCCAATTCACTAACGAATGCTATCTAATTTCTACGATTTCTTGTAATATGGTAATAAAATGATTTTATGTAAAGATGTTGTCATATTTTGCCTTGTCATAATGACATCGATTATGTTATGAAAATATTTAAATAACATCCATTCGATCATCTCTGATCAGACGTCATGTAATTTCCCTTTTCATCTACTGTTTATAATTCAAGCGCATTAAACTCCGAGGAGCTTTGACAAAGACCATTTCCTATAGATCAGACTATTCAATCGATCTCTTTGTTTTCGGGTGATTAACAAGTTTCATTGAGAAAAGAAGTTTTATTACTATCAACTACTCCATCACGAATTTTTTTTCCTCTACATCATTGCCAAATTACTATGTGGTTAAATCATTTTTGACATTTCAACAATTTGTTGGCTAAACTAAACGATCTTTTTGTAATAACACTTTGTGGTCAGGATCACTATGGATAATTCTACAAAATGGCATTTTGCAAAACACAAAAAAAGGAATTTAAACAGAATTACACATTATCTTTTTCGTTTTCGGTTTATTTCATTTTATTTTGGATTTTTCCAAGACTTGCAGAAGATTCATCTTTTTATAATTCTTTACAATTCAAACATATACACTAATTATTAATATTACTAGATTTTTCTTATCTATCTAAATACAAGTATATACAATTTTTTGTGAGAAGTTACATGAGAGATTTTTTTAGAGAAGAAAAAGGAAGTTTTTTTAATGTTGTGAGAGTATGCTATGTAAATTCTTAATTGCTGCTATATCAATGATTGACAAATCTCGTCACGGTGAAAAAAACAAACACCATAAACATAAAACGCCTGCTTGCAAATCGCTTAACTTTTGTTGATTTTACAAAATATAAACAATGACCTACTTGAAATGCAAAACTTAACGACGTCAATGCATAAACAAAAAGAGAAAAAATTTCAGCAAAATTAATTAAAAAAAATCTCTAACAAAACACGAAAATTTTGGTAAAAAATATTATGTGCGTTTATAAATAATGAAATTGTATACATGATAGAAAAATATTTCTGTATATATATATACGAGGGTCCAATCGATATTTTTTTTTAACGAAACAAAAGAAAATTATAAAAAGTAAATATAAAGAACTTTCACTTGGACGTTGAATATCCTTTCAATGCGGCACACATGTTTCGTAAAGAGATTTTACATTTTGTTCTTTAGTTTCTCGTAAAGGGATAACTATATTAAATAAGAATATACATCCAGCTAATAATTTTAACGTGAAACAAACGTGTGAGGTGAATGAAAAATCCCTCAGAATCAAGTGAAAAGTTTGACAACACCAACAAAGATCAATGAAAACAACAAGAATAACCTATCCTATAAACTTGAAAAAAAATTTCCTAATATATGGTATATATATATATATATATATATTTATATATACATTTGAACTTTCAAATATACTATTAATGAAGAAAACTAACGAAGACTTGAGAACTCTATGCCACTGCTGCTGCAGCAAAAGTCAGTTTAGAATTGTTCAGTGCAGTTGATAACAATTTTGTAGGATTATTTTGTGCAGCAGCATTACTAACAGTAGTAGGTGTTATGGCATTGTTACTATTGTTGTTATTATTATTATTCACACTATTACTCTTATGATGAAGATTACTGCCATTCCCATGTCTTTTCATATGTAATGCCAAATGGTCAGAACGAGAAAAACAACGGTCACATGCAGAGCATTTGAAGGGTTTTGCACCAGTGTGTTTGCGATAATGTCTTGTTAACTCATCAGATCTGGCAAATCGCCAATGACAACCTTCCCAAGTGCATTTGTATGGTTTTTCACCAGTGTGAGTCCTTTGATGTGCTTTTAAATGTGATGATTTTGTATATACTTTTCTACAACCATTGAATTGGCATCTATGTATCCTTTTCTTTGAGTCAAGATTTGCTAGGTCTGCAAGATTTAAAGAATTGTCTGCATTTAAGGTAATAGAATCTATAATTTTGTTGGCAGCATTCACACCACGCTTTTGTACTCTTTGTCCTTTTGTTGTTTTTAAAGCTCTTGGAGATGTGTTCCCACTTCCACCGCTGGAAACACTCTCTGGTGAACTTGGTGGTGTGAGAATCACAGGTTTGACAATCAGTGCATGGTCAGAATACAATGAAGTTTCAATATGTGTTTGATTGAAGGGAAATTTTGTAGCATTGTTTCGTTTAAAGATAGGAAAATCAAGTTCAGACGTTGGAGTTTCAGGAAGAACAACATGCACTTTATTATTCATAGAGTACATATCAAAATAAGGTTTTAGAAGTTCCAAATCGTACGATAATCCATTCACATCAGTATCGAGTTCATCAGGTGCATTCCATGCTACTGTGCTGCCATCTTGCTTACCATTTATACCACCACTACGTAAATTTGGTTCATCACCTAGGTAACGATCCATCTCCAAACGATTCTGTATAGAGAGAAAAATAGAATATAATAATCAAATATGAATGATTTTTTTTGTGAGTTGTCGTGTGTATCATTGAATTAAACAATTCTCAATGCACTCAATCAAAAAAATGCAATAAAAACAAGGAGACACAAAGATAGAACGAAATGTACAGTTAACTGCTAACAAATATTTTTTTATTGTTCAAGAAACACGATGATCAAAAACACTAAGGCAATTATCAAAACTAATAACTTTCTTGCTCTTTTGAGGATAACACCGCTTAAAAATAGTAAAGTAATTTTTTATTAATCCTTCAAATTATTTCACAAGTAGCTTTTCTAAATGAAAGAAATCTTAAATATCATTTCCCTTTACAGCTTCTGACAAATATTGCTTTACTTCCATAAATATATTTTTGACATAATCTCAAGAAAGAAAAAATAACAAAGCAGGTTACTTTCACAAGAAAGTTCAAGAAAACAAAACACGCCTGCAAAGCAAAAAATAAAATGCAAAGTATCAGCAAAATACAATAACAATATTTAGAAGCTCTTTTGTTTGAATTTGTTTGCAAATATTTTGCCCGCGAAAAGCGAAAGTGAGTTACACTAAAGATTGTCAGTAAAATGTTACCGCGTGAGAAAATTCTTATACGAAATCTCACAAAATAATATATATGATATATGTAATCTTAAAAAAATGTCAGTATTATACCTGCTGAAATTTATCTTCAAGAGAATGAACAGGAGAAAAGAAGCCAGTATCGTGAATTCGTTGAAGTTCTTGGAAGATTGAAGAAGAGGGGATGGCATACGAAGCATCCATTTCTAAAAACATCTTTTTTTCTTTTTATTCTTAAAACAAAAATAAAACGAAAGACTGTGAAAGTTTATTCGAATTTCATCAAATAATATACATACATACACCAAATAAAAAAAAAAAAGAGTTCATCAAGCTTATAAGAACGACTTTCTTGCATAGTAAAAACATATGCTAACTTCCATATTATATTATTACAAGTTCATATCAGTCTACTAGCGACATAGCTTTTCATTTAAAAATTCACGAATACTTGTAGCCAATCAAAACACACTATTGTTATTTCTCGACCAATCAAAAAGAGTTTACGGCAAGAACGGTAAATGTTATGTCGTTGTTTAGGTTTTTGTTCGCATTAACCAATGAGAATGCGTAATGAGCAAAGGAGTCTCTCTGAGTGGCTAAGAAAACTCGTAGTCGCTGCAAGTCTCCTTATAAGGAATAATACTAAAAATAGAAAATAAGAGTTGATATAAAAACCAGCTTTCGAGTTTGAGTCAGTTTACAAAGTGTTGAAAAATGTTGTTATTGAGGAATGTCATAAAAACAGTCATGTATAATTTGCAAATTTTGCATTTCTCGACTCTCGTGAAAAATTAATTATTTTTATAACAAGTGCTGAAAAGTGATAAATACACAGAAACTCACTCCAAAATATTAACCTTACCTTACCTACCATATAATACAAATATGACAAGGTCAAACTATTTTAATCTACTACCAGTGAGAAATAAATATGTTCAAAAAACTTAGTTTCACTGAAAATATGAATGCTAGTCACGT
>JAUEKX010405095.1:0-14271 GCA_031834005.1 Dendronotus venustus
ACGTGTCCTTAAATTTGAGGGATGGATGACAAATTTAAGTCATAATTTTTAAATTAATCAATTCCAAAACACAGGAAGAAGCTATCACATTTCATATCGATTTTTTCCCCTTATCAAAGATATTGTATTGCGTTTAAAATATTTGTTTATGTAAAATCGCCTTGATATTTTTCTTAACATGCGATTCGGATCGAGGGCCCGGTCTGAGGATTGCGATTTTATACTTGTCTAGATAATTCTACTATTACCTACAGAACTTTCAGCAATTAAATTACTTGTAGTTTGGGTTTTGGAAATTTTAGAGAATGTATAATATTATAATTTGTATTGTAGTTTGTTAATTTAATTAATTTCTTAGTTTCGAGAAAAAGTTGTCGACTTATTTTAGCGTTGATAAAATTTGCTAAACAAAATTGAAAGAATTGTTTATAAAAAAGTCCTATTCCTCGTCAAGTATCGCGAAATTCAAAACAACTCAAATTTGAATAGATAGGAATTTCTTGTAGGGTATAGACTGTAGTTTTACCGGTTAAAAGAAGGGATTGGTCCGTTAATTGAAGAGCTGTTGACAATAAATTTATAGTAATCACACATAACAGAAATGTGAGATTTGCAAATAAAAACATCAGAAGAAACGACATTATTCTCGACTACTAAATATGACGTTTGACGTTTATTTGCGAAACCAACTTTCATGAAAAAATCGTCTTTATTTTTCTTCTCAGGTTTGAGCTATCGGGAATATATTTGTAAGTATATCTGGAAGAGTCGGAAATACGGTTTGACTTATCAAATGTCTGTTATCGGTAAATATTAACTAAAATTTTGATAAGTTTTTTAAATGAAGAAAAATACTAAATCATATGATACAATATCTAAAGGATATTTAACATCAAACCCTTTTCATCTAACTAAGTATTTTTTCTTTCATTATTTTTAAAACGACAGAATCGCAAAACTTTATCCGAATAACTTTTATATAAATTTCAACTTCATCTTATTACAAGATTTTTCAAATATATATTTTACATAAAACTACGAAACGGTTTAGCTTAATACTAAAAAGGAAAAGAGTCATAATTACAGAAAATGCTAATACAAAGACTTCAGTCAAAAATTAAACTACATATTAATAATATAGCGTGATACAAAAAAAATTATAAGATGATGAAATTATCGTTGAAAGCTTTCGTTGATCGTTTATACTCGGAAATGTTGACAACTGCTTTGGTAGGTGGCAGGGTATCGAAATTGGACTAAAAAGAGAAACACAATAGTCATAAATTCATAAATTAACCTCAAGATAAGAATGTTTTTCCCATATAAATCCAATCTGTTTATCACGAAAGTTTCATTAAGTTCCAATAATAAAGTAATAATGATACTTAAGATACATTGAGAAAAAAGATGAGTTTAATGAACAATACATCTTGTAGTTTTTTGCATTTATAACAAAGACGATGGTATTCCCGTTACTCAAAGTATGTCCGTTATCTCCAATAATAAGGGCTAGAACAGCATTTTTTCATCTCATCACTGAGAGTAAAAGTTGTTGCTAAAAAATATTGCCACACTTTTTTTTCTAATGAAAATTTCTTCTTTTAGTGACTATAACGTTTTTATAAGTCTTCAGAAAAATAGTGAGGCGAATTTGTTTTGGGGAAACCAATTTAGAATACAATGCAGCAAAATCAAATACATTTCTAATCCTCAGCTAAAAATATTTATTATTCGAGATTTCAAAGTATATATAACGAGTGATTTTATTTCGAAAAAATGCTTTATAGTTTACTTGACAATGCTAGGCTAGTACCATTCACTGGTTTCGTATAAAAGGAATAAATGTACCAAGAAATACTAGCGATAGAGGAATTGGATCAATAAATCTAACCAAATTTTATATGAAACTTTAAGTTTTATGGATTAAGTATAAGGAAATAGTTTTTGTATATATCTTTTAAAAAAGTACGATCGACCATAATGCATTACCGAATTTGCATTACTTCATGTGCGGAGTTAGACTTCGCTCTATATTATTGCCTTAGACTGTTCACTGAAATCATATCGTGGAATAAAATAGAAACAAGTAACAATGTTTACCCAAATAATATAAGTAGAAATAAGTAGTTAGTACCTAATTTTGAATTCCAACTTTTATCCGTAAAATTTTCTTCTCAAAAGACTCATTTCGCTGAATTGGGAATTATTCTGCAAAACCATTTTGGAAAAAACAACGGTATCAAACATTGAATCCAATTCAGCTATCGAATCTTCGTAGTTTTCTTCTTCTTTTTCTATAAATTCTGCTTTCTGTATAGATAGTTTATCTAGATCAAATTGTTCCATTTCTTCCCACGTCTATAACAGCAAGAAAGTTGAAGGTGATTTATGTTTGATATATTTAGAATCAAAAAGAATAAATTATATGGACAGCAAAATTAGTTTGACATATAATACAAAGTGAATTAACAAAATAAATACATTAAACAATAATAAGCACATTTTGATCAAAAATTAATTACCTTTGAACATGTTTCTAATTCATCTTTATATATCATGATATTACTCTCATCGCATCTTTGGTTGAATTGATCTTCAACTTTTGGGGTAATATCACTATACACAATTGCATCACCCCAGCTAACTCTCACACCGTGATTATATTTGAGTGACCCGTTGAATTTCATAGTTGAAACACCTGCCATTTTCTAAAGAAGAATTTTTTTATTTAACCCTATTTGAACTGGGCTTTTAGGGGCTCTGAAATGCTTGGGGGGACTTCCTACGTAACTTTCCTAACATAATAGGTATGGACTTATGGACTTATTACTTAAAGATAGCACGAATGTCAACCGCTATAAAAGAATAGGATTTTTCAAAAAAAAGCTTTGCTTAAGTCATCAATTTTTTGGATTATGTCATCATTTGTCCCAATTTTTGCCTAAAAAGGACCTACCCTAACCTATCTTCTTATAAAGGGAATTATTTCATTTTAAAAGTAGTAAATATTATAGTCCAATAATAATCTTAATTATAAAAATAATTTATAACGATGACGTCACTTGTATAATGACGTCATTAACCAATGAAATTATGTCAAATTGAGTAAAACTTTTATTGCCAATGTTTGAAAGAGATTTTTCATATTTATTCTACATTTTTTCTTCAACTTTACAATCAGAATATCTTACTTAATTGTGTTAGCATAATAACCCTGAATCGTTTTACAAACGTGAATCCACTTCAAATTTGCATTAAAATGATATATTACAGTAACAACTTTTATAAAATAAAAGTTAAAATTTGTTGAAAATAACGTCATAACAATAAATACCGAAAATGAGTTCTGCTTGAAAAACAAAAAACAACGATGTATAATATGACCATATTTAATAGTTTTTTCAGATATCATTTTTTTTTTCATTTACACTGTCTTCAACAAATTGATTAATGCTAAAGATGAGTAATTCCAATAAAAAATATTTTTCCGCTAAAATGTAAAAAATCAGCATCATAGCATAACTGGTTCAAAGTTTATTACCAAGAAAACCAACTGGGAGAGCAAATGGTCCCCATCCCCCTCCCAGTTCAAATAAGGTTAAATAAAAAAATGCTTGTAATTAATAGTTAATAAATTTAAACAGTGTGAGAAATGAAATGAAATCACTTGCGAGTGTTCAACTGTGATTTTGTTAAAAGTGGCATAACAAGAACAAGAGAATATTACCTTTCCATTCGTCTTCTTTTTTTTTCATTTCTTTAACGAATCACGCAATTGATTATGAATCAGTAATGCAATGCCAACGATTTTGCTCTCAAAAAATGTCATCATGTTTCGTATACATCCGATGAATTGGTATTTAATATAATTATATTTGAAATAATAAAATACAAAACCTAAAAATATTATTGGTTAATAAAAAATTGCAGTTAACTACAAAAAAAGGCGAAGAAGAGCGTTTCTATTGTTTTCCAATTAATTTTCAATTGATTTTGAAAATAAAATTCAAATTTCCAAGCCTGGAAAATCTAGTAATAATAAAATTTTCATAGCATATTAACGGGATATCTTTAAGTCTTTAACGAAAATATGGACTCCACTATGGTTTCCATAAGAAAGATACTAAAAACTAAAATTAAACCAAAATAAAAAAAACTATAGTTATACTAGAGCATATTATAAAAGTAAATTAACTATAAAAAATAATTTTGTTTTGATAACAAAGAAGTATTACATGCATTCAGCTATGATGATGTTTTCGACGGATTCGGAAATCATTCCTGCCAGTTTTTCTCCATCGTCGGTTGATGATATCTTCAATTCTTTGAAACCCTCCTTCTTCATTTCATCAGGTGCACTCTTTTGATATTGTTTACGGAAGTTTTCTCTTTCATGATCAGTATATTTTGTGATATCAACGTAAAGTAAGTAGATTTTGTCTCTTGCAATTTTTGATATTAAACCAGGCATGTCGTTTGCTCTTTCAGGATAGTTGTCAGTTAAACCACCAGTTCCACTACACCATTCACCATGACCAGGAGCATCAGCGATAAGGACGAGAAATTTGACAAGTCCCGTCCACTCAAATTTGTAGGCAAGCTCAAGTGCTTCATACTTATCTTCAACACCACCACTACTACCCCCTGTTGCGCTTTGCTCGTTCACGACTCTCAAAACTTCAGCTGTGTCTTCGCTGAATGGAATGTTGTCAAGATTACCAGGCTGATCTTTGATTTTATATCCAACAAATCCAACACGAACTTTAGCAACACGATCACTGCCTTTCTTCACACATACTTCAATTGACTTCGTAATGGCGGCTATCTTTTCTTTTGCCATTTTGATCATACCAGACATGGAACCTGTTGTATCCAAAACGAAACACAGATCCACCTGAAACGAGTTAAGTGCATTTCGTTTCGGTGCAGTAGCAAGATACAAAGCTTTATTTAATTTTTCGACTTGTTTTTGATAGACATCAGGTATGTGGTAAGCATTCTCAATTGACATTTCAACACCATCTCGTTTGATAGATTCTACAGATTCGATTTTAATAGCACCATGACGTTCGCCTGGTGATGGCTCTTTGCAGTAGTAACCTTTCAATGCTTCTGGCATATCTCTTGGATTGTTGACCACCACGTAGTTCGGAAAATATTCAAAGATGCCATCTGTAAAGAACCCAACGCCAAGAGCAAGTACATGAATACCAAGATCAGCAGCTAACATCAAACTTTTACGTAGTTTTGTTGGAGCTGTTGGATAGCCATCTGTTAAGATGAAAATACTTTTTTCAACTTTAGATGCTGCACACGAATCAAGATGCAAGCTAGCAAAGAATACGGCATCCGAAAGATTTGATTGAGTATCTTCAAATTTCATGACGTCATAAAGTTTTGCTTTAGTTGCTTGATCCCATTCATCTTCGAAGTCTTTGACGATTGTAGTAGTTTTACCAGACGTATACAAGCTAAATTGAATCTTGTTGTTATTGAATGCACCTAAAAAGAAAAAGGCATAAGCCAATATATATATAACATAATATAAGTATATACCTTTATTTACAATATATAAAAGTAAATATCTTTATAGAATAGGATATTTGGGCTCAAAATATTTTCAGCGGTTTTCTTTTAAGCAAAACACTATTACCAATAAATCTTACAAGGTATTTTTAGCCTAAGAGAACATAATTTCATGTGGTCCACAAGAAATGGTCAAATTTATTAAATTAAATTTCCAAATTTGTTGTTCCTCTGTTGTTGTTTATTTAATTTAAGTAAAAAGCTTAAGAGTAGTTTAATTTTGTAGTGGTCGATTAATGAATAAGAAGGTAGCGTATTAAGTTAACGCATTTATTAAAGTATGATTTTTAAATAAGTGACATAATTGATGGTTATTCATTAAATAGTTATTGAGTCATAAAAGAAATCTAATTTAGATTAAATTTAACACTAATTAAAAGATTGAAGAAGAAAGAATCCCATCTAGGAGCCACGTATGTTAATATTCTTTCTTTGTCAACTGCAGAGTAAAAATCTTTAGGCCACACGACTTACTTTATTATTTGAAAAGGGAAGAAAACGTATTTTACGGATGCGGATGTGCTCAATGATATACCCCTTCCCCTGTAAACCGTCCACATTCTTTTGAAAAATTGCAATATCAATTCCGATAGGATGTTCTTTTATCAGGGAGTCGATTAGGTAAATTAAATCTTATGTAGGGCTTATGTCAGTTAGTTTTGTCGGATTTCCCGAAATTTAAATTCTATAAAAGTCCTATAACTCGAGTTAACAAATCCCCAAAACTGCTCACTGAGGTTATTAGGTATAACACGTAAAAGTATAGCATACTCACTAGACATTGATAAGCAAGTTTGGACCGATCCAATTGCAGCCATCCCAGCCATCGAGACAGAAGTGTCTAAAATCAAAGTTACCATATAATCTTTCCTTGGACTTCCAATCATATTTTCATAGATTTTCTTATATTGACCTCTTGTACAAACGAATTTAATGAATCCATTGAGTGAAAATTTTGATCCACGATAATCTTGTTGGAGTTTTGTTGGCCTGTTATTTGGAAAAACAACGGTATCAAACACTGAATCCAATTCAGCTATCGAGTCTTCGTAGTTTTCTTCTTCTTTTTCAATAAATTCTGCTTTCTGTATAGATGGTTTATCTAGATCAAATTGTTCCATTTCTTCCCACGTCTATAACAGCAAAAATGGTGAAGATGATCTAAGCAATCCTAAAGCACATTTTGATCAAAAATAAAAAATAACAACAATGTATTACTATTATCAATTTCCTGTAATAATTACCTTTGAACATGTTTCTAATTCATCTTTATATATCATGATATCACTCTCATCGCATCTTTGGTTGAATTGATCTTCAACTTTTGGGGTAATATCACTATACACAATTGCATCACCCCAGCTAACTCTCACACCGTGATTATATTTGAGTGATCCGTTGAATTCCATAGTTGAAACACCTGCCATTTTCTGCAAAAGATTTAAATTAATAATTAAATTTTCACTTGCATAAAAGTTTATGGAACTTGTGATGATTCTTACAGTATACTCTGGATAACTTGAGTCTTCAAAGTACCAAGGAAATAATTCGAAGTATCGAGAAATTTGAAAAACAGAATAGTCAACTGATAATAGTTCTTGAAGTTACTAGTTTATTTTCCGAAAATAATGTTAACAAGGTGCAATTAAATTCACTCGACCAAATATTATAGCAATTTTATTTATTAAAAGAAAGAGTTCGTATAATTTTTGAGTGGTTGAATGTATATTAAAAAAAAAAAAAAAACAAGATTATTACCGTAATTCCATTCGTCTTCCACACTTGCTCTTCAAGTTTTTCTTCTATTTTTAAATTGTTCAACGTATCACGTAATTGATTATCAATCATTAATGCAATACCAACGATTTGGTCTTCAAACTTGTCATCGTATTTGATACCATACCATGCATCAGATGCAATGGCGTTCAATAAATCAGTAGCGTATTCTACGCTAATGTCATTTTCTTGTTGGAGTGTTACGTCATACCGCGGATGTGTCGTTAGCACCAAGAGTCTTGCAGATGCTTTAACGAGGTACTCGCTGTACAAATTTGGGTCTCTCTGATCCCAAATTCCATCAGAAATCAAAATGATAAAGCGGTGTTCGTTGCTTGCTTTATTTTGCTTGAATAGTTTATCATGTCCAGCGACAAATTTCAAACCATCAACTGTTCTTGTTTTTTCGGAAGCATCGAATGCTTCGAGGATTAACTGCCCCGTCTTTTCATTCATTTCTTTTTCAAATTCTTTAAGAGTTGTCTGACTTTGCTCACCGCCATATCGCACAACTGCTGTTTGAAATTCTAAGCGTTTCATTGTTTCCAGCAAAATAATCAAGATATTTAAAGATTTGGTCATTTTGTATCCGTTCATACTTCCAGAGTTATCCACCAAAAAAAGAAATTTGAAGGTTTGAGGATGTGTAGGTTCAGGCCTCCTGAATACATCACCATCTTTGTTTTTACGTTCAACTTTAGTGATCGTTTGAACACAGATTGATTGAAAATCTCTTGTTAATCGCGCAAGCAACAGATATCGAAGATTTTCTTCTTCTACTTCAGGTAAAGCTTCAGGACTTTGATAAGCAGCTACATCATGTACTTTTTTGATTTCTCTAATTTTTTTTACCCAGTTTTTGTAAGTTTGACGCTGAAGTTTATTTTTTTGTTCCTCGTTTAAATCATAAAATCCTTCATTTATATCATCTCCGTAGGGGGCATTTTCGTCAGAAGCACTCATCACTTTAAAATCTCCAGTCAACGTCTTGATGTTATCTTTGAGAATAAGTTTACCGGTAGCTGATGCTCCAAATGTTTTTTTATCACGTGACCCTTCTTCATCAATTTCTGCTATTTTAATTACCATAGGATCGTCGATACGTTGCGCTTCCTCGATGTCTTTTCTTCTTCTTTGTGCGTTTAACCAATTGGTACCAAGTCCAACATTTAACGGGATATCTGATTGCTCTTTAAAAGCTGCGGTTGAAATCTTTCCAGAAAGAGTAGTATGTAGATCTTTAGATCGAGATTGATTATCAGCAAGTTGACTTCGAATCACGTCACATTCCGATTGTCTTGGAATATCAAAGTCATAAACGTAATTGGTCAGTTTTAAATTGATGCCAGAAGATGTTAACTTCTGGTAAACTAACTGTTGTTGATTATCTGCCAAGACTTCAATAATCTTTGTCATGTTGCGCTTGACATTATCTTTTAGAACCTGAAACATTGCTTCGAAATCTCCTTTTATGATCCTTTTATCCCATACAATATCAAAGACCTTGAGAAGTGAGTACAGTTTGTAAAGGTAGGTGATAACATCATTGATTGTTCCCTCTGGCAGATGCTTAATAAGTTGTCGATTGAACAAAATATCTTGAATGATTTGCTGAATTTCAATGTTGATTTGGTAACTTCGTTGCAAAAGCTTGATAGTTTGACTTGTGTCAATTCTTTGCAGTTTATTGACATCATCTCGCAAGAGTTCAAAATTAATATCTTCATGAAGAAGTTTAATAAAGAATTCAATTTCCATTATTCGGTTTGATATATGCAATTGATGATCTGCAATAAGCTCTTCGTTTAACACCTCTTCTTTATCCTCCAAAGTTTCATGTGATTTAGAATCTGGAGGGTCTGCAGTACATAAATCATGCCGACCAGTTTCCTCTAAAGCTACTGCATGGTTTTCTGTTGTGGTTGAATGACAATCTGCGCTATCCAAATGACGGAGAATTTCTCTCAATTCAGCAAAATCCAAAGCAAATGTATCAGTTAATTTTTTCTGAAGTTCTCCATCAACTTCTTTCTGATCTTCAAAAGTTCTTTCTTGAAACTTCCCATACGTTATGGATAAAACAATACAAGCTATCACATCGACTTCTGAGCTCTGGGAAGCAGCGAGTGCACCTAACGCATTGAAAAAACTCCTTGTATTTTCTAAGTGATATATTTCTTCTGTAATATTCTCAAAAATTGAGAACAACAATTCGGATATCTTAAGAAGTTTCTCTTTTTGGGGACGAACAATTATTAATTCAACTAACTGTAAGAGTGAAATCATAATCTTCTTGTCAAAAGGAAGATTTGTTGGAGTAATGTTGGTAATGTGCCACAGAAGACATCGAATAGCATGGTTTGAACAAGTCTCTACAATTTCAATACGTTTGAAATGTCGTTGAACGATTTCCTCTTCGATATCCTCGTTACCAATTGACTGAATTTGTTTGATGACCATCTTGATTTTTTCATATTCATTTTCGTAAATGTCCATATCAACAGACACCCCTGGAATTTGCAAAGTCAATGCGATAAGTGAAAGGAGCCTTTTGTTTCTTTTGGGGAATTGTTGAAGGAAAGAATGTTCTGGGAATTTCGTCATAAAAAACCCACTGCCAACCTGTTCGATGAATTCAAGAACTTCACACTGATTGTTTGGAACATAATGCAATGATTTAACCAGAGATTTGAAATAGGGAAGTGGCTCGGATTCTTTGACCTCTATTTTACTTTTGATATATATGCAATATTCAAGTATGTTAAGGACATCTTCCTCCTCGTTGCTTCTTGAACTGTCTCTCATGTAATTAACAGCATCTGTATCTGATATCTCTTCTTTATTGTTAGAACGTATCATATAGTGACAAAGAGTTCTTACATCTTGAAACAATTCATGAATTTCTGGTGTATCTTTTTTCAACATGTTCATTATCTTCTCTGATGTTTCAAATATAAGATAAGGTGCTTGATGAGGTTTCTCTCTTGTTAACGACCTGTGCTGCTCAATAAGGTGATGTGTTTTAGCCAGATATTGGATATCTTCATCTCTGTGAAAATGTGAAATCAATTGCAAAATGGATGTTAACTGAAGCCTTTTTTCGGATTTCTTTATGAAAGACTTTATAAATCTGATGTCATCTCTCACATTTTCAAGGTGAAAAAGGTAGAAAAGTGTTTCAATCGAGTCAAATATTATTTCAAAATGAAAATCAGAATGTGCTCTTTCACATGTTTCAATTAAGTGATCCACAATCATCATGATGCTGATCGCATTCTTGCACGGTATAGGAGCAAGTTCCAACTCACTGAATACATACGGTAATATCTCCTCATACCATTTACCTATTCTGTTCTCCAACGAAAGCTTGTTTATCACTCTTTTTATAACTGTCCTCAACATTTCCATTTCATATTTCGTTCCAGAAATAGTGATATCTTCTTTGCCAAATGCGTTTTTCTTTTGGAGAATTTCTGCATGAACAATTTGAATGACTTTAAACAAACCAGAAAAGTCTTGATAACAATCCAAACATGCATACATCTTTTCCACAGATTGAAGAAGTCTATCTTGGATGTGTTCTGTTTTAACAGCCTTTGAAAGATACTTGTAGATTTTGAAAACGACATCCATCTCATTGGTAAGTTCTTCAACAAATTTTTTTAAAATGTCAACATATCGACCATCATCTGTTGTTAGTGTTTCTGCACCTTTAATCAAACTTTCATAACACTCAAAACTTCCTTCTCTGAAATTAAGAAATATTGACATTTCCCGAATGAGTTCTTGAGATGATTCGTTTGACTTGGCAACTAAAGATATTATTTTTTCAATCATTACCATAGTTTCTTTTTCAATATTTATGCTACCACATCCCAATTCATTTACATACAAAAGAAGTTTGGAATAATCCAATCTCTCTTCTTCGAACAAAGAATCCATGTTACTAAAACTCTTAACTTTAGAGAATCTTCTTCTTAACTTCTCACTTTTTTCTTGAGGCAGATCTTTCCACTTACATATCATAGCCAACATTTCACTTGTATCTTCTTCCATATTTACACGCGTAAAGTGATACAAATTTAACACACTTTTAATGGAATCGTCACCAAACAAAACACCCGATAATTCTATAGATCTTTCTAAAGATTGCTTGTCAAAAAAAGGCTCCAAATCAGCACAGAGAAGTAAGATTGATGACTTCTGCTCATCTTTTGCAAACTGCTTAATTAGAACTTTAGTTATTGAAACATATTGATCTTTTTTAAAAGGATCCTCGAACAATGACTTTTTTAACTCTTGAAGCTGTGACAGAGAAGTGGTTTTTTCTTCGTTATCAAGGGAAATTCCCCATGTTGTGAAAAATATCTCCAGTAAATTTATAGGATCTTTAATATCTTGAAAGTTATCAATAAATTTCTTGCATTGCTTAAATACATCTAATACTTTGATTTGAAAAGTAGAAGTTTTAACTGAGTTTCCCATCAAAATATCAAGAACATCGACAATCTTTTCTACTTCTTTCAATACGGGGACACCAAGATGTAATAACATTTGTTTTAAGAAGCGCAACGATTTATTGAAATCACTTCTTTCATGCTCGGACCATACAATTGGAATAGTAGAGAATGGTGACTTGGTTGGAAGATAATAATGTTGGAAAAGTTTGATTAGGATATCGATGTGTTCAGTTTGATTCTTCTTTCCATTCGCGAAGATAAACATGTGTCGTAATGGAGATTCTTTAAAAGCTTTAAGTGTCTTAATGAGATTGCCGTCTTTTTCATTCTTGATATTATAGAATTCTTTCATGAAATTTGGAATCTTCGATTGTTCGCACGTCATTCCCTTGAACATTTCCATATGAAGAACATTTCCAGTGGATAACGCCTTGAATAAAAAGCCAATATAATGTTTCAGATCATATTGGTGGTTAGGTGTATTAACAGATTTCTTGAGAACCATTTGGTATACATCCAATACTCTTTGGCTTGTTGAATGAGGTTGAATGATATTTTGCTTCTTTCCTGCGTCTTGGTTATCTGGAATTATTGGAAGCAATATCTTTGGATGATCTTTACTTGTCAATTCGAGATAGCTGAGTTTGTTAGATTTCATACTACAAGTTGCGCGGAGAATCGGTTCTTCGATTTTTATAGTATAGCGTTTAAGTGGGGAGTCATGAGGTTTATACTCCCAGTCATCAGATTTCCATTGATAGAAATTTTGAGAAAAACTACACGATGAACCATAACTTCTGAACATCAAGTTAAATGGAGATTGATCCAGTGTTATTACCTTTGGTCGTACTTCTACTTTTGGCGCGTTCAGTTTTATTTTAAGTTTAAAACTTTGGATAGGTACTTTACAATTAGTTTCCAACTTTAAAATTAGCATTTTCATATGCCGGTGGGGAGTATACTCGAAAGTAAGACAGTTCATGTCTTTTGTGTTAAACCCAATTTCTTCGTTGTATTTCTTACCATTGCATTGCCACGAATACACTTTTGGTTCGCCACTTTCTTTCGTCAAATAAACATAATCTGTCTGCTTCTTACTAAGTTGATTAAGACGAACAATCTTTTGTAAAGGCTCTAATTGAAGTTTAGACCAAGCAAATTTAATACTCAAAATTAAACTGAATTGCTTGATAATATTATCATTAGAATCTTTAGCAAGGATTGTGATAGTAGTTGCTTCTGAAAACTCGACATTCGATTTCAATTTAAGATCTATTGTGTATAAGTCACCAACAACCAATTGAAAAGGTTTCTGTATGCATTTGTCAAAAAATACAGTTTTTGAGCTTGAAACTTTTATTTCAATAGTTAAGATGGTTTCACCTGTGTTTTCAACAGCAAGATGACGGAATGAAGAATATTCTTGGCTTGGAGTTCGATGAATAACCTCTTTCTTATGACTACTATTACGTACTTTGTTATTTCTTAACAAGATTGAAGCTTCTGATAGACGTGGCTGGTAAGTAATAGAAAGTGGGAATTTAATCTCCGAAGAAAAGTGAATAGTAGCAGATATTTTGATGGGTGGATGATTAAATGTTTTATAAGAAACAGTTTTTAAGTGACAATCTACGTCTGCTGATTTATTTGCTTTCAAAATGAAATTGCTTGGTTCAAACATAATCTCATTGGTATTATTGGTCAGTTTAACTCTCAAAGATGATGGAAATATGTTTCGAAAAGTAAGTTTCTTTTGTATTCTACTTTTTGGCGGCAGATCACCAAAATCAACTTCGTAAGATTTCAAATCTTTCGACAAGATTAACTTGCAATGGAGAAGTATGTCTTCAAGTTTTATTTCTGCTACAATTTGACGAAATTCAACATTTACTTGACGTTTATACGAAGATGAATTTATTGTCAATGTGATATGATCTGTGAGCTCTCCAGTTTCATGATGGTTTGGATTTGCCTCGAAGTAAATAGTTTTCTTCTCTTTCTCCTTGATTTTACCATAAGCTTGTGAGGTTTTACAAAAACTTGGTAGTTGATCAAGCTCAAAGTTGCAATCAGATCCAAGATTTACTAGAGTTATGTAAGGTGATACTAAAGAATTACTGGGAATACCAGCAATAAAATGACCTAGTTCTATAACAGCAAAATCATCTTCTTTTGATGTTGAAGATAATTCAATTATTGTATTCTTATCCTCGACAAGTTTGCTACTATCAATTGCCAATGTGGGGAAATTTAACGACTGAAGATGGTTTAATGCCTTCTTCATATCATTAATATCCATGTTCCTCCTTGTCAGAATTCTCATGATATTGTTTGTTGATTCATGAGCTTGTAGTTTCATTTTGATGTAATTAATTAATTTAAGATACGATTCCATATCTAAGGTGTTGAGCAATGATAAGGTTTCTATGGCTGAACAAATCTGCCGCAC
>JAUEKX010405095.1:16884-31791 GCA_031834005.1 Dendronotus venustus
TTTCCTGAAGCGTGCTGTTCATTGTTGTTTGAAGATGTTCGTAGAAATATTTTGTGGCAAAACCTTTTTCCTGATCTTCAGCAAGGTTATTAATCAGATCTAAAACATTCTTGTATGTGTTACAAACTTTACTAGTAAGATCGTTGAAGCTAGTATAAAACTTCTGAGCATTATTGGTCATGTTGGTTTTATATTGCTTTTCTAAATTCCGGATATCTTCTTCAAAATTTTTAACTTTCGTATCACATTCTTCTAACTGCTTATTAATGCCATTTAAATCTTTTTTATGTTGATCATGTTTCTGGTTTATTTTTTCTTGAATGTGAAACCGTGTATCCCTTCTCGTTGTTCTTTTAATCTCATCACGCAGATAGGCGACATCACCATTATAATCATTTTCATATTTCTGCTTATTACTTTTTAAAAACTCCCGCTCATCATTAGCACGACACAGGGAATCTTTTTTATTTTTCAACTTTTCTTTGGTAACCTTTGCTTTTTCCCCACCAAAAGATCTTTTTGCATCTTCTCCATAGATAGCAATATTTTTTAATACTGTTTTCCAGAAGCACATTAAGGTGTTTAGATTATTACAAGAACATACCAAATTAAAAGGGGCAGTCGAATCTTTTCCATCAAAACCTTGTAAAAGTGTTGCAGTTTCACAAATATGTCTGGCAAGGGTGTTCTTTGAATTGTTCAAGAAAATAAATTCAGGTAGAACTTTTTGAATTTCGCTGGATAGTTTACCAACGACAATTCTTTCATTTTCTTGGAGAGAAAAGTTTGATGATCTAGTGATGATAGCGCAGAAATCTGAAAACGATGTATATTCATTGGTCATAAAGAAATTGCCATGTCTTTTAGATAGGTAAATCTGTTGCTTTAAGATTAGTTTTGCATGTTGAACATCTTTATATCGAGAAGCGAATTTTCCAAGTCTAATTTCAGCGGCACTACTGCGTAAATCCATAAAGTTCACAGCGTCTTCCAAATTGTAATTTTTCAGGCTGGAAATAGCTTCCAATTTGAACTTCTGCAACATGTTATACAAATTTTCAAGTTCTTCATGAATTGCATCTTTCTTTTCTTCTATCATGTTGGTTTTAATTTTGTTAAGAGATAATAGGCAATCAGGAATATCAGCAATATTTTCTAGTGCTCGGAGATTTTCTTTAAAGACGTTGTTATCATCTTTATCTTCCGTATCTTTTTTTCTCATGAAATTCTTTATCTTAAGCGTAAGTTCAATACTAATACGCAAATTTCTGCACCTGACTAAATTTACGGTAAACGTTTCAAATTCTTTTAAGTTGAAAAAGCAATAAATGTCTTCGTTATCTTTTAAATATGAAGACAGTTCAAAGCTGTCATCGTCTGCAGGCTCAAAATCCTTTCTTCCAAGCATTACTTCCAATTCCTGAGGTGAAATTAATTTTGGCGGTGGAGGTGGTTTTTCAATACCAGTTATCGAAAACAAGTCGATATTTTTATCACGTTCATTAGCAGAGCAACATGCATTAATGTTTTCTTCTAGGTTATCGGTATCAGTCTTGATTTTTAACAAGTTGATTTTTTCTCTTCCATCAAATGGTTGAATGTTCTGGATTTCAGAGAGAACTTTTATTATCTTCGGTAGAAAATCATTAAATCCATTTTCGAGGGCTTTTTTATTAAGAATTTCCAATTTATGGACCAGCATATTTATATCTTCCTCAGAAAAGCCATGATACGATTGCCGTAAAGGTTCCCTTCTCTTGAAGTTTTCAATTCTTGGAGATGTGGTTTCAAAGTTTGATTCTATACGCTTAAAAGAAAGTTTCAATGGACTGAATGTACCAACAACCATATTATCTGAAAGAAAGCTATTGTAGTTTTTTTCAAAACTAGCAATCTTTGAGGAGAATTCTGTTGTAAAAGAAATTTGATCTCCTTTCATAGAGACACTAGCAGCAATTTCTTGAATTATCTGGCTTAAAATGTTGTACACTTTACTCGTAAAGTCGTAACTTGTTGTCTTGGTATTTCCAGATAAAGCATATATGTATAGTTGACTAATGGCCTTTTGACATTTCTGGACAATTTCATAGACTTGAACCAAGATTTCTATACCAGGATAAGACATGGAATCGTTAAGTTCTTCCTTTAACAGGTGTAGATCTTTTAACTTTGTTTTATTGGTAGATAGTATGATACTTAACTGTGCAGCTTCAAGAATTGTGGTTGGTTTGACAAGGTCCATCATTGTGCTACATTGTTCCGAAACCTGGAGTTTCATATCCTTTAAAGCAGCACTATGTTCTTCTAATTTAGCTTTTGACATAACATTCTTTTTATCTTCTAAATCATCAAACAAAATTTGAACTTTTTCAAAAGCTTCTGTAATTGAGAAATTATCAGTATCTATAACTTTATGCTTTTGTAGTTCAGTTAAATGTTGATTGACTTCTTCCTTTAATGTTTCGAAAGTTTGGTAATCTGGATTCTTAATTGAGTTAAACGACTTTTGACTGACCCACAGCTTAATCAAGTTAGAGAAGAGAAAAAAGTTGGAGTGAGAATCTTCCTTTGTTTGAACTTCTGTCTTGACATCTTGAACATGGATTTTCGAATTTATATTTCGATAACCCAATTTAAGATTTGCCAATATTGCTGGAATCTTTGTTGTCTTTCGTTGTGATTGTGTAGCATAATGAAGAAGGACTTCTTTTCTCTTTTTATCGGTAAACAGTTGTGAACGATCAATCACAAGAAATTGAGATTTATCAGCAGAAAAAACAATATAATCACCAAATTCATGGTCATTTATTATTTGGTTGACAAGAGATGTTTCATTACCATCTTCCAAAAGCAGTAAGTTGAACCTATAACCTTCTTGCAATAATTGTTGTAAAGTGATTTGAAAAAAATGAACAATATCTGCATTGAATTCAACCAAATGTCCATCTAATACATTTCCAACAAGTGGCATGATATGAAACTTCAGCATTCTTTGATGATTATAATCTTCGCACCATTTATAAACTAGCTCCATTCTCGATAATTGCTTTAGAGCGTCAACTGTATTTTGACAATCTATAAATGTTATTTCTTTTTTCAAGCCTAATAACAATTTCAATTTCCCGGCTAAGTTTTCCTTTTTGGAGCCATATTTATTTACTTTTTCAAGAAGCTTTTTGATCATTAAGAAGCAATTAATTTGTGCTAGGTAAGAAATCTCCATCACTTTCTTGGGAGCGTGTAAGATAAAATCTGCCATTTGTGTGATTAATGAAAATTGCAAAATGATGTATTCAGTCTGAATGATAGGCTTTATTACTCCTTCTAACTTTGCAAGATAAGGCATTTGATCCAAAGTTTTGCTGATAGCAGCTTGTCTGGTCTTTGCAGCCTTCAGCATTGGAAGATGATATACAGCTTCAACTCCACTTACCACATAACTGAGGTATTGCACTTGATTTGGATGTTTTCCAAATTTTTCTAATTCTGATATTCGATCTATAATGACATCTAATAAAGCATTGTATTCGGGTTTTGCAACAGCTTTGAGGTAATTAGTATATGTTGCAGTAGAGGAAACCTTTTGGAGAATATTCTTTAGCGAAATACAAAATTCTTGATGTTTAATGTTACCGCAAGATATTTTCAGGATTCGTTTTAAATATACAAGAGTAGATTCCAATGAGCTTGTATACTTCAATACAGATGCTATTGTTTCCGCGCGTTGATTAACATCTACCAAGGATGTCCTACTAACAAAGTTAGAAATTATTGAACAAACGACATCTTTTTGATATTCTAATTGATGATGTAACGTATCTATGTTCTTGCTTTTCCAACGCTCACCATCTAATGTGTCCAAAAACAATTGGAGTTTATTCTTTAATGATTCAATTGTGCTTACATCACCAAATAAAGGAGGAAATGATTCCGTGAATTGACACTGAAGCTGTTCTGTGCATTTATCGCAACTGTTAAAATCAAATACTTGATAAATGAAGTTGATCACACTGCATATAAACTCACCAACAGCTAATGCAACTGACTTATACGAAGATTCTTCTGATTTTATTTCTTTAACGTTAGTCGTTAGACTTACCGAATTTGACTGTAGCCTTAAAAATTCAACATAACTTTGATACAACATCTTTACATTTGATTCTCCTATTAGAGTATCAAAATAACTGATTCGAATCGCTTTGGTCAAAGCGTTGACAGGATTTGAATCACTGTCAGTCAGGTTTACCTTTATGGTATTTGATACTTGTAAAAGATTCCTGAAGCTGTAAGTATAACCTTGAATAGTTATGATGGATTTCTTTTTCAATAAGTTTGAAATCTTAAGATGTAACTTCAATAAAACACAAACTATGTTCTCACAATTATTCACCTGCTTTAAATCTTCTAAAAGAATATCAAATGCACTTGACTTTGTAACATCTATTTCTCCATCAATAGAAGGTACTTCATCGAAGTCACTAAGATTGATAACAACGCAACGATTTAGAAAAGCGGTACTAAGTGGATGGGAATTTTTCATATCGATGTCGTGTGTAACGAAAAGTCGGAAGTCTTTGTGAATACTACCATCTTCTCGGCTAAATTTTTCATTTTGGGATCCTTCATAAAATGTTAGAGTTGATTTAGCTTCAGAAAGAGAGTTAAGTCTTTCCATTACATCTCCAGGAGCTTGACCAATGTTATCCATCAAAAACCAGTACCCATGTCTCATTGCTTCTATGAGAGGACCTTCGATAAATACAAAATTGATTTCTTTACTTCCAATCTGACTTGAGTAATTTTGTATCTGTTGCACATTGGCGTGTAGTCTTTTAAAGTGGTCTTTTTCTCTCAATGTGACATCTACACTTTCTTCGAATTGTTTAAACATTTCACAGAAGTCCTTTGAAGCACCCAGTAATGTATTATCATCAGAGAATCCATTGCTCAAATTTATTTTATGTTTGCTGTAAAAGGTTGCTATTTGATTGAAAATTTGATTTTGTTCAGCTTCTATGATTGATAAATTAATTAAACTTAGAAATGATGAAGTAAAAAGAGATTTCATTCGGTGAATAAGCATTTTATCATTGCTAACAGTCCAGGATCCAAGCAAGTCACTTGATGTTGTGTCTTTCGTCATTTGAAAATTGATGATTCTTCTTTGACAAAGACTAGCCAAATTAAGGATCAGGGACGATTTACCTGATGAATTGCCACCTTGTACTAGTACAGTTAATTTAGTACGAACTGCTGTTGCTAGCGATATTAATCTTTCCGTAATAGCTTCTGTTTGATAGAAATTAGGTAACTTTGGAGAAACAAAGTTACCTTTCTTTAATGATATAAAGCCAACCCGAATGAATTCGTTATGCCCCGATTCAACGTCTTTGGAAATATCTTTAAGTTTCTTTTGTGGTTGGAAATAAGAATCGATAAGTTCGTTTACTTTATCCTGGTCTTTACTTTTCGAAAATCGTTTCGCG
This sequence comes from Dendronotus venustus, assembly GCA_031834005.1. Taxonomy (NCBI): domain Eukaryota; kingdom Metazoa; phylum Mollusca; class Gastropoda; order Nudibranchia; family Dendronotidae; genus Dendronotus; species Dendronotus venustus. The sequence continues at coordinate 22,371 of JAUEKX010405095.1, forward strand.
TAAACTAGCTGCAAACATGTCCTCAAGGCTTCAAGGTTTACAGCCTCTTTTTCATCTTTTGCAACACGTTGGATAGTATTTTTTTCGCATTCAAATTCATCTGCTGAATTTGTACTAAATCCTGTATTATCTTCTTCTTTTTTCTTGTGGCTGCTGGAACTGAGGCGATGAAACTCTGAAGTTGTTCGAATAACAGTTATCAATTTCACTAGATCTCTTAAATTAATGCAATCTTTTTTGTTTCCAATTTGTTTTCTCTTTATTTGAGATACAAGATCGCTTTGAAAAGATAAAATGGCCGGAACATCTTCATCGTTCAAATCACCTTTATCCACAAGACCTTTTAGTTTGGATGTACCGATATTCTCGAATTCGGATTCAGTGAATTCGGTAAGAAAAACCATCGTGAAACAGGCTGCAACAGAATCTGGTAGTTGATTTCTTCCACCACCTACGCTTTCAGGATTTTTGGTTGCAAAGATGTGAGTTTTTCCAAGATTGATAGTTTCCCCTAAAGCATCGATACGATATTGCTGGTGTGAGGCAAATATTGGAATAAGCTTTTGAAGGACTGTCGGATGCGCCAAATTTATTTCATCTAAAAGAATCCATGTTGTTTCTGAATTCTTCAATGCTTTTAATAACTGACCTTCGTTGAAACTGAATGTCTGTTTTCCATTCACTACCTTTGGTATGAACGTTCCAATCAAATCTTCGATAGTTGTGTTTGCACTGAAATTGATACGAACACATTTGTACCCCAAAACATTGGCAAGTTCTTCAATGATTTTCGTTTTACCCAAACCCGGAGCACCATTCAGCAACAACTTGAATTGACATTCAGCAGCAGCAAATACGCGACATATATTACGGTATGTGGATTTAGACACAACTAAATCTTGTAATTCTGCATTCTTTTCAACACTTTCGCAAAGCTGGCAAACAAGTGAAGTGTTCTTGACTCGAATATACTTTTTGGAAGAAATTTCTTCCATAACAAATATGGAGTCACTTTTACCATCAACAAAATCAACCTCTTGTCCTTCTATCATAGTAATCAATTCATCATCAGGAAGACTATCCTCGCCATAGCTATGCAAAGAACTGCCATCATTTAACGAGATAACTTCTTCGTCAATTTCCATATTCCTGTGACAAAAGATTTCTTTGATATCTTTGTATGGATGTCCTTCATCTTCATAATTTTTAGGGATTTGATCAACCCATAAATACATGAGGCCAGTGATAAATATTTTCATAAATATATTATTGGATCTACCTTCCATTTGCTTGTCAACAAATTTTTTAAGTTGGAAGAAGTTGTGAGATGTTATTTTAATATATTTCTCCAACTTGATGACAATTTCAAGAAAACTTTTTTCGAAATTAGAGTCTTTTATATAATTAGAAAGACCAGTCATTTTAATCAATTCTGCTTGTGAATATTTTGGGACAGTTATCACAGTCATTCTTGATCTAAGAGCAGGACTTATGTTTAATTTATCTTTTCTCGTTACAGCTTTTAGCGATATTGTTGCAAATATGACCATTGTATCCTGTATAATTTCCTCTTCTTTTACACTTGCATTCGCCAAATTCAGGTCTTCGTTGAGAGAAAAGGATGGTTCCACATCAAAAAGATTATTTAATCTTTCTGTGACAGCTTGCGATGGTCGATTTAAATCTTTCAAGATTAGTACGCTACCTTCTTTAACAGATTTGCTGCATGGACCATCTTGAAATATGAAAGCAATACTTGATGAACCACATGATAAAATGATTGAATTAACTTCTTCTAAAACCAAGTTAAATTTCTTTAAAAATAAACTAAGCATAGAAATTTTGTGAGATTTAGGAAATTTGTTCTTCATTGTATTTAACCGTTCTGTCATTAAATTTCGAATTTTTACAAATTGATCATAGCATTCTTTGTATTGTTTCAGGTGATAATTGGAAAGAAATATTTTTTTTGTGTCCTTTAACATATCATCTTTGGGAGTTTCTTCTTCCATTATCGGTTCTTTTTCTTCTGATTGGTTCTCTCTATTTGAAGGATTTCCAATAACACGGTCTTCTTCTTCATCTTCTTCGGAAGAACTATCGCTACTATTTTCATCAGTATCATCATCCCCATCTTCTGAAGAATTATCACTACCACTTTCATTATCACTATCATCTTCATTATCATTTCCGTAAACTCTTTTGATGTCCGTTGATTTACTTTTTGAATAGTCATTACTTACATCTTCCTGAATCTCGTTATTTTCTTCTACTGACTGAATTTTGGTATCAATATTTGTATCAAGTGTTTTTACAGTTTCCTCAATTTCACTTTTATCAGCAACATTTTCAAGGAAGCTTCCTTTTCTGATGTTGCTTATCTCCATCACATTATGCTCAGCAATTTCAAGTTCAGTTCTGAGGTCGTCTTCAGCACTTTCCAGTGTATCAGATATTTCAAAGTCGAATTTATTAGTCAGTTCAATTATGTTGTTGTTAAACTGTTTGCCCAAAATATTTAAAAGAGTTAAACATTCCATATCAGTGTATGGTCTGAGGCGTCCAAGAAGATCAGCAGTTTCAGTTGAATCATTGCAAAGTACTAATTGCAAATCATTTCGTTTATTCATTTTACACCACGTGTATATTAGATGAGTTTTGTAGGATGTAGGTCCAATCAAAAGGACAGGTTCATTGCAAGCAGCTGCTACACACACATTCCAAAGTTGTTCTTTAAAAGTTGAGTTATATTCATCCAGTTCTCTCCAAAACGCTTCGTCATCATTTTTAAATGGTGGCAAAACTTCTCCTTCATGGTTTGTGTTTATCAATCTCTTTTCTTCGACATTGCATACAACATTTGGACGAAAATTTAAATCACTTTTATCTCCTTCCCGATCTTCAATCTGAGGTAAGCCAACAAAAACTTCGTGTAGAAGCTCAGCTAGTTTAACAGGATCATTTACCCTGGTGTACAATAATTCATAACCTATCTTCCCAATATTGGCTTTTGGAAATGTTGATTTTCTTTTCAACCATTTTATAATTTCTCTCACAGTAATAGTAATGCCATTGGGAAATAATGATTTTCCTTTATCAGATTGGAGTACTTGATAGAATCGAGCAATTCTTTTTGCATCTTTGGAAAACGCGTCATATGTATCAGGCATGAGCTTACGCACTCTTTTCTCGACAATGCAAGATATTTCTTTCTCTGTAAATGGTTCAAAATTCACTTCTGTAAATCTTGACCGGAGTTTTGGCGGTATTTCCTTTCGTCCTGCATATGTGATACCATTCTGCGTCGCAAAAAAGCGAAATGACGGATGTGCTGTCTCTACTTGGTTTGTGTTTGGTATGATGATACTATCTTTCCCATCAAATATTGGATTGAGCATATTTAATACTGACGGTTCAGCAAGATCAAACTCATCCGATAGGAAAAAAGAGCCCTCTCTCATTGCACGAATTAAAGGGCCTGGTATGAACGTACCATCTGGCATTATAGAGCCAACGTAATCATTTACAGTGGTACTCTCTGTATTATTCACTTGCTCTAGTCGTTTTCCATTACAACCAGCTAAAAATTTGACCAAAGTTGATTTTCCCGTAGCAGCAGGTCCCTCCAACAAACAGGGAAAGTTGCATAATATACCAGTTGATAATATGCAGGCTATTTTGTAACGTGATGGTGATTTATCTTTGTTGATTACGTATGTTTGGTTTTCTTCCTCTTGAAGATTCTTAAACTCTGTTGAAAACCAACTATACTCAAATTGAAATTCAGGGTAGTGTTTTCTGACGAACCTTTTAAATTTTTTCTTCGTATCATGATTTTTAAATAATGAGAGCAAGTGAAGCTCGATGGCTGTGTACAAACCAAAATACTTATTCTTATTGAAAAGGTTTGTCATGCTAAGTTTATACGCTGTGTCTAGCGTCCTACTGAAATTGGTTAAAGTAAGCTCTGCCACTTTCTTCGCCTCTTTCTTCATTTCCATAAACATATCCACAAATGTTGTTGATTCAGCTTTGAGATAAGTAAACTTAAGATTGGCATCAAAAATTTCCTTCAAACTGGCAGATGATTCTAGCGTATTATTCATGTTAATGACCGAAAATCGATTGTAAAGGGCTGGAGATAACTCTGAATTAGTTGCTACATTTGCTCCTTTTAATCGTTCTGTTCCTCTATTCCCACTCGGAGGTGTCATAGTTGCGATGATACGAAAATCTTTGTGAACTGTTACCTCTTTTGATTCTTCATGACTATTCTCTGATACAATCCAAACAGGGGGATCCTCCAAAATGGAATTCAATCTTTCCAACACTGTGCTTTGTGCTTGGGAAATATTTTCGATAACTAACCAATAACCCTGTTCAGCAGCAACAGTCACAATCCCTTTATTCCATTTTATACCTTTCTCATTTTTCTTTGGTGAGAAATATCCTACCAGAGCTTCTGGTTCTGTTTCAGGTGTTACATACAGATGAATCATCGGCTTGTTCATGATTGTTCCAAGCGAATTAACCAACTCTGATTTACCGCAACCATTATTGCCCGTGATTAGGATGGGTTGACTGCAATGTAAAGCGTCTAACATCTGCATCCAACAATCTTTGTATTCAGATGTAATAGTTGTATATTTTGTTGCAATTACCTTTTCTCTGATTTTGTATTTCTTTCCAAGTTCACGTTCAAGTTTACCAATGATTTCTTCTTGTTCTGCTTCCGATCTTGTCAAACTACAATATTCTTGCACTAGATGATCAAAAACATCATCCGTAAGGGGTAGTTGAAAATTCTTTAGAATTTTTTCGTAGAAACTTCGGCCTGAACAAATGACCTCGTTTTGTTGCAAATGCTTTTGCATTAAAGGTGTAACTATCATATTGTATAACCTTTCACAGCTTGAATGAAGACCATTTGGTATAGGCTCCACTTTGATTTGCTTCTTGCCAATGATAAGTACTCCGTCATCTAACTCTATAATCTTTTCTGCATTTTCATTTCTATAATCTATTTTACCAAAGTTTACTAAGTTCCTTTCAATTATTTCACAAATTTTCTTTTTGTTTTCAGACGATCGCAACCTTGAGCCATACACAGACCATGCTATATCAGGAAGTCTGCTTCTTAAATCATCATCTCTTCCCGCTAAGGATATTTTTACCCAACGAATGACATCTCTTAAGGTTACTTCGTTATAAGGAGAATCTTTCTCTTCTTTTACATGTCGGAAATAACTCATAATATCTCCATGTGTTTTTGTAATTACCTTTGAGTATGCTTGAGCGTCTCCATGTGATTTGCCAGATTTTCGAAAAATTCCATATACAATTTCTTTAATCTCAATTTCATTTGGAGAGGGAATTATAAGTGGAGAAAATCGTGAGAGCATTGAAGCAGAATGATCTTCGCGTTTTCCTTTGTAAAGACCAATATTTGGGTTTTGTGTGCAAAATAGTCGAAAATCTTTATGCTTTGGATATTGAATGTACTTTTGGTCATCTTCCAAAGAATGTCCTGTTTCAGCTGAGTCTGTTGAGATTGTTAAAATATTATCGTCTAACGCACCCTTCATGCACGACAGGACATTATCAGGAGCAAGGTTGAATTCATCCAACAACAACCAATGGCCTTCACTGTATGCTATAGTAAAATCACCTTTTTGAAAGCTGACATCTATTTTTCCGTCTTGATCTTGAGGAAAAGCTGAACCAAAGATTGTACCAATAGATGTCGAGGATGACATATTGAATCGAATTAGCTTTTTTCCCAATAATTTTGCTGCTGCGGTAATAGTTGCAGTTTTTCCTATTCCTGTTGGACCTTCTAAGAGAAGATTAATAGGATTTGCGACCATATCCATGATGCGGGAAAGAGTTATTTTCATTGTCTTAGTTGCTATGAGAGAAGACGATGATAAATCCATGTCTGGTTCTTCTAATTTTACTTTCATTTCTAAAGATTCTTCTACCAGTTTTATCTCTTCTACTATCGAGTCTGTTGTTACCTCAAATTTCTTTGTCTTGTTTGCTTCGTTAGTTTTAAGAGATATATATTTTTCAAAGATATCGATAGACGTTGAATTAGATGATGCAGACAATAGGTTGGCCATTTTCACAGGTGCCACTATACTACATTTCGTTATTTTTTTCAACTGCTTCTTTCGATCATCATCCACTTCAATCAAGCATAACACAGCAAACAAACACGATTCACGGACTTTTTCAGTTTGTTTAGCTAATCCAGCTACCAAATCTATCAAGTGTTCTTTGAAAAAGGTGAATAAAATTTTGTTCGTACTGGTGAGAAGGGCTTTAGAGAACAAGCTAAACAAGTCGTTATATTCATCAGCAAATTCGTATTCATCTTCACTATCCAAAACGAAGAAAAACACCTCTTTTAGACATACCGACAGGCTCTCTTTCAATCTTGAATCAAAAAGAATGTTAGCAAAGAACTTTAAGGCTACTTTACTTGGGTTGCTTGAAATTATTTGCTGGAGTAGAAGTAGGAAACTGTCTTGAAATTCAAGTAAACAGTCAACACTATCACTTGTTTTTTGATTGTACAAGACAGTAAGGAGACATTGCATTCTCAAATCAGAAATTGTTTTACAAATCTTGCTCTCTTTCACCATACCATATCCAGACAGCTTAAAAAGAGCCAGGGTAATTTCTTTCCCTAGAAATTTTTCATCATTCGAAAAGAAAATTGCGTTAGTAGCAGCAAGGCTTGAACGAAGAAGATTGAGCAAATAGTGAAGTGTTTTTTCAGCTCTGTGTGGGTATTTAATACAACGGTTGATTCCATCAACCAACAACCGATAAGAGGGAGTAAAATTACCATTTTCGACCATCAACTTTAATAACAGCTCCATACTTTTTGGTATTGCTTCAGAGTCTCTATTTGCAGCTTTTTCTTCGCGATGACCCAACAAATTTAATAAGAGCTGATTTATAAAGTTAATTGCCTTCTCCTTGTTATCTGATGAAACCTTCAAAAGTAATCTCTCAACAAAGGTTAAGAGTTCTTCAATCCGATAATCTAAAGCTTTCAAAAAGAATGCCATTGAAATCTCGATAAACCGTAGCCAGTTTTCATCGCCAAACTGTTCATCTGGTATAGAAACTTTGAGGAGTACTTTCCAGAAAAGTTCTTCATGTTTTTCAAACTTTTCGACAAAATTCCCCATTACCTTGGTGAAGACCTGTGATGATTGATGCTTGCATTGCTCAATAAATTGATCAGAAAAGATATCTTCTATTACCCACGACTTCATTTGTTGCACTGACAAGGGAGAGAATACTTCTAATTTGATATCACCGCTGCATTTCTTTCTACATATGTCTTGCAAGAGGTCTTTAGCAACTTTACGATTTGAAGTGTAACATTTATCGAGAAGAAGTGTAACATCTAAGGCAAAAAACGAGTAAGTGTTTCCATTTTCATCTTGATGGTTGCAAATGTCAGTGAGAATAGATTTCCAAGTTGCTGATACATCATTTTCTGTGTCTCTCTTTCCGTCATTTTCTCTGATCAACAACTTGACAAGAAGATTCAAAAGATCTGGTCTTGGTAAAGGCTTATAATGCAAGTCCCGAATGTTTTCCAATTTAAGTTCTTCAGATATTCCATTGGTCCATTCCAATTGAAGAAATTTTCCGGATGCTTTGTAGAGAAGTTGTGAGTGTTCTTTACTGATCAAAACTTCTCCTCTCAACTGTTCTCTAATCTCTTCTGGTAAAGTTCCATCTTTTACACTAACTTTCTCAATTCTGCCTGGCCAAACATATTGAACAAACCATTGAAAGTCAGCACCTTTTAATTCTTCTAGATGTTTATTAAAAAAATTGTTTATAAAGTAGTTATAAGCTGCTGATCTAAGGAACAAACTTTCTTTCTGAACTGACTTTATCAATTTTTGAAGAAATAAGGAGGATCCAGAGGATTTTGTTTCTTCAAAAATGGTCTCTGACTTTTGATGAATTTGTTCTCGTATATCTTCCCCGAACGGAACTTCTACATCTGTTAATAGAGTAACTCTTCCATGGCAAAGACGAAACCATAGGTCAGATATCTCTTCTTCGGAAAGAACTTGTACATCGTTACTGAGAATTTTATACAAAATTAAAGAAAAATTCCACAGCATAGGGTCATCATCCAACTTAAGGATTATTGAAAGACAGGGAATGAATATCTCCAACACAAACCTTCTGAGAACCTTTTCTTTTTCGTCTTCGTTTGTAAAACCAATAGACACCTTATGCAATTTCTGCAAAAGAAAGTTAGATATGCTTCTTACTTCTTTTACGTTGATCTTGGAAAGTGGAACAAACTTTTTCTCCTTAGAAAGAATTAATCCGTTCTTTAACATCAACACCAGTTCACATGGCATCAATTCTATGAAAAATAATAATTATTGTATTACCATAAGGATTTCAAGAAAATGGTTACTATTTCAATACACCTATTTTTTTAATAAAATTGATACTTACTAGCATACGAAATTTCAGACGCTTCCAAACTACCCACATTCGACTTCTTCCCATGCTTCACCTTTGCTTTGCTTTTTCCTGGCATTGCTCAGCAACCTTTTAAAACAGTACAAATATACTAACAAACATATATAAGCAAATTAAATTCATTTATAATTAATTCATACAAGCTTAGACTTAGTAAGATTACAAAAAATGAAAACAAATTAAGTGCACTTCTTCATATTTTAACAAACATTTGTACCAGAAACTCCAAGTTTGTAATTGAGTTAACAAAGAATTTATATACTCGATACAAGGTAAATACACTATATTAGGAGGACTAGATGGATGGGACTAGAAGGACTTTTATTCACACATATACTCTTTATTATATGAAGAATACTGATACTATAATACTAAGCTTAATGATATCGTTATTTTTACTGACGTAAGCAAAAAAGTCAAAAAAGCAAAAAAAGCGTTTCTACAAGGAAACTCATTTAAGATGGTGATAATCAAGAAATATAGATTGAAACTTCGATCTTTTTTAGCTACCTCTCTTTGTTTCAAACCTGAAATTCCCTTAGGTAGAATTCACATTTTGATGCTATTGGCAACCAGCTAAATTTAGTAAGAGCAATATATCTCAACAGGGCCTACGGTTTTCAAAGCGAGGGGGCCGAAAAAGCCGAAGGTTTATTTTTAGGTTATTTTTGTCATTATTTGCTAAGAAAAAAATTACTTTGCAAAAAAGTGGGCCATGCTCAAGGATTCACTCAGAGTATATTTATATATAACTTTATTCTTTTAAGTTAAATATTATAATAACACGTAACAAAACATTAATTTCGTATGTGAGAGTTGTATGTTAGAGTTTTGACAACTTTGGACCAATTATAATCTAAACAGGATGGAATATGGTACTAATGTTCTG
>JAUEKX010405096.1:0-17847 GCA_031834005.1 Dendronotus venustus
TGTTGATATTGGTTCTTTTGTTGTTATTGTTTTACTAACCAAGTAAAAATCTTTTTAAATGTTTGCAGGGTGCCCACGTCTCCCTAAAAATCTTAAAAACTCTTTAAAAAAACAAAATCTCCTTAGAAACCTTAAACAACTTTACAAAAAACGAAAAATTGCTATTCTCCTTAAATTCTCTTTATTCTATGTTTACATTTTCCAGGAATAGTTATTGAACTTGCATATTCATGTTATATTAATATTTTTATCTGTATATATATATTTCAGAAGCTTTTAAAGTTTTGTTATTTATTAAAAAAGAAAGATGATGTTTTTAAAGTATAACAACCTTCTCCCTATATTTTAACCCAAATTTAGTTTAAAGAAAATCTCCTTAAAAATTGGAGAAATTTACCCTTAGATATCCTTAAAATCCTTACATTTTCACTCAGTTTTGGTAGTGGTCACCCTGGTTTGTTACTTACTTTATGAGAGCTTTTAGGTAGATTATTTTCTAGTAATTGTCTAAAATGTCCTTTATTTTTACACTATTTCCTGTATTTTTGTTAATATATGTCCTGTATTGTCCATTTTTTCTACTATTTTATGTCCTGTATTCCTGTTTTATTTTGCTTAACTGACTGTGGGAGGCCTGGGGTTGTGTGAGTTTTATAAATTAATTACTAATTATTAATACGTTGTTTACTTCTTTAACATCGACGTTATGAAACTTTAGAACAATACCAATAACTGCTTGTGTTTTTATTTTAAATTATGAGTTACCCTCTCGTTTTTCCCAAATTACTAAATTAGCTTTATTTCTTTATTTCTTGATTTTCAAGACATCGTTAACTATTAATTAAGAAGAAATATTATTTGCAATGGCTTTTTAATATTCTTTCAGTTTATTTTCCACGTAACAAATTTTAAAATATTTATATATACAGTGAAAAATATAATATATATATAAGATTAATGCTAACAAATATTAACAAATCTTAGTGTATTCAATGTTGAAATCTTGTACCTGAAAAATAAAATAGAATTCATTATTTACCTTTGCAGAGCATTTAATTTTGCTGAACTTTTTTGAGTATTGGATCTGTAGCAATAGATTGTATTAATGAGATTTAACACGAGAACACAAAAATATCTGATAGCTGATTGACTAATCAACAGTGCATTACATATTTTCCGTATTTTGTTGTATATACTTTTAATTGCACATTGATCTTGAAAAAAGGTTTTCAAGTTAGCATTTTTAACTCGTTAAACTTTATTTAAAAAAAAAAATTAATTAATTGGTCTTTGGTTTCTTTTGTTTTAATAACTTAAAATGTTAAGTTAAAAAAATCAAGAATCTAAACAAAACATGTATGAACGGAAGAAGGAAATGAATATTTTATGCTTTTTTGTTACAGTACTTCTTGTACACGTTTTTCAGCCTAAATTGTTTCTTTCTTAAAAAGAAATATTGATCTCAGGATACAAGGCAATAACAATAATTTTCCTTTTGTACAAAGTTATGCCCCTAAATCACATAATTTGAATGGAAACAGTAAAATCAAATTATGATATGATATTCATGATTTTCTTTGTTTCTGTCTCAGAAACCCATGTCAAATATTTAGAACCTTGATGTTTCTTAATTATTTCTTAATTCTTTGCTTTCTTAATTATCGTATGGTGATTTATATAACAGAAATTTATATTTTATATTCTCTGATTTATGCTTTTTTATTTCACTCGTCAAGGATTTGTTAATCAAAGAACTCAAAATAAATTAAATTCTATATTAAACTCGTGATACATATACAATAATTAGTACTTATTTTTGCGATTCTAATGTGTATATGTTTAAATATTTTTATATTGTAATTTAGAGGTTGATTGAAGAATGAAAATAGTAGTTCAAATGGACCTTGTTGGGTTTGTTTTTCTTTGGTGTTGGTGGTATGATGTCTTCATCCATTTCATTCTAATAGGTAATTTGATTTCTATATTATATAAGTGATTTTATTCATGAATGTTAAAAAACACATTATTGGTGACATATAATTATGTAACCTAAAATATAATTTTTTCTTTAATATTTACCTCTAAATCTTTTATGCATTTTACGTTGATTGAATCTACTGTCAGTGGCTTGATACATTCTTCCTAATAGTGTAAAAAAGAAGTCATAAATTTCAATTAGAACCACTGATATATATATATATATGCTAACTGGGAGGTTCGGCACTTTCTTAATAATAGGAGTTCGTTGTTTTTTAATATCCAGTTTATGCATGTATTTCAAATGTTTTTTAATTATCATTAAATTAGTTATCATATTTACACTTGCCGCTCAACCAATTGAGTATCTAAGTCGTAAAATAATATAAATCTAAGACTTAATAGATCGATAAACAAATAATTTTCTTTTTATCTATTTATGACGTCTTTTTTGCGACAATGCAACATGTTTGATAAATCCATATATTTCGAAAATAACACACGCAAGACACACGCATATACCAATCAGCATCAACGAATGGCAATTGGATTTTAGGGGATTCAGATCATCATCCTCAAATAAGCATAGTTTGATTCCTAAAACCCAGTTTCCATATTACAGAGTATCTTTTATATTAACAACAAAATTTTTTATTTTCTGTCGTACCAAAAAAAAAATACTTTCGAAATACGTGATTGCCTATTTAAACTCTCCAATATGTTTTATTAGCGCCCTGGTGCTTTCTTTAGAGAAATATGTACTAAGTATACAAATTTTTGATTACCGTCTCTCTCCACCACAATTTTTTATCTCTATCTCCATAATCATATCTAAGTTCTTCCCCATCTATAATGTCTTTAATGGCAAACAAACATAAATATGGTGTGCCATCTTTGTCATTAACCTAAAAGAAGATAAACATTAGCTAATAAAGACATAAAAACATTATTTCGCTAATAAAGTCTTAATATTTTCCAAAAGGTAAATAAATATTATTGAATTTTAGTTTAAGTTACCCTATCCATTTTACAGTTTGCATGGCTCCTGGGTGAATCATTTACATATTTACAAAGGCTCTCTGTTTTGGTTGCATCGACACTGAAGAGAACATTAGATAATATATTAATTAATGTTTCATACTCCATTGAAAATTATTTTAAATATTGATATCAATATTAATCTGATTGACCTTAAAAGTTGGTGTTTAGTCCTATCTATATTTATATTATCGTATAATGGAAACATTAACTTCAATTTTCTCATGAAGAAAGCTTTCGAAACGTAGCCAAAAAAAAAAAATTCTTTATGATAAATCGTTACCATGACGTAAATCTTTTACCAGGAAGTCGACAAACTACCATATTATACAAATGAGTAATAATCCTTTTTAATTCAATAATTAAAAAAGAAAGTTTACCAGTATGATTTCTTTTTCCCTCTATATTCATTTTCAAAGTAAAACATAAAATTCCCTTCATTCGCTTTTCGATAGGAAGCTTCTCTTTTATCGCCTTCTGATGCTGATATAAGATCCCCTTTGTAGGTTAGCAGATAGTCATCTTTACAAAATGGTTGACTTGCAAATACACCAAAGCCTAAAATCATCCATAACGAAAAGTGATCATTAATCATTGATAAACAACGTTTTATCTGTTATATGTTCGTAAAAATTATATATTTATAAAATAGTTATATTTTTTATAAGCAACTGAGTTGTGAATTGGCAAAAATCAAAGCTTTGATTCTTTATATTCATCGTCCACTTAAGTAATTAAGTGTAATTTTGCGTAAATGACTAATCAATTTATAAGCAACTGAAGTGTAAAGCAATAAATAATCTATTTAAGCAACCTGAGGCTGAATTGGAAAGCAAGTTACTTATAAAAACGTGTACCTCGTATTGGGTTGACTATCCGGAGCTTTTGGAACCCCTTTTGGTCTGAGGATTTCTTTCCATAATTCTTCGCTTTCGTAATTTGGCATTCTAGATTTCTTTTCCTCAAAACACGCTAAGAAGAGGAAATAAAAATTGATTGTTTTTTTATTAGTGTTTAATTTTCAATATTATTCGTTATTAATTGTATGAGAAAGCAGATGCCAATGCAAATTGCGTGTCTTTTCCTAATTGTTGTGGTCGATTTGAGTTCATACTCAACATTATTAGCTTATGGGTATATCAAGGTTCAATTTATGTTTAATTTACGTCTCGATGAAGTAATTTCTATGGGAAAATTTGTTTGATCTCTGTTATCAATTTGATATATGTATAACATAAACTAAATCGCAGGTTAACTTACAACTGCTGGAGCTTTGTCATTTTTAATTATACTTTGAGACTAAAAATATAAAATTAAGAATCAAGTTATACGGATATGTTATATGTAACAATCATCCTCATATAGCACTTTATGTTCAAAAAATATTTCAATTTGAAGTTGTTGATGTCAAATAGTCCTCAAATACTCACAGACCCCATAGTACTCATAGATCCACAGGTTTAGTATGTCTTCGCTATACTACAAACATTTAGAAAATACTTTGGTTATACTATCTCAAATGTTATGGAGCTTTGTAAATTTTTTGATTTGACTTAAACTAAAAATCCTTTTTACTGTTTCTTGTGTACAGAAATAGTTTCTTCACATTTTAAGTAAACTTAACCCAGTCAATCTTATCTGTAAATTCTACCTTAATTTTGCTTACTTCATTCTGTGTACCACTTCTTTCACTCTGTTTATCACTTTCTTCACTTGCCGTATCACTCTCCGTGTCATTTTTCTGAAAAAATGTATTTTATTTATTGTTTGTTATTTTTTTGTTGGTAATCATAATATATTCAATGAAATTATATTAAATACAGTAAGTTTATTTTGTGTTTGTGGTCATGTTGCTTTCAAGGTTACACGTTGTATCAATAAATTTGTACATTATTAGAAAATTTACTTTTTACATTTGGGCTGATTCTTATCTACCTTTTTCTATGTCTGCTTCAGTAATTCTCCAAAACATTTTATTTTTTAAACACATTCAATACATTATGTTGTTCAGCTTCTGTCTTATTTTGTATCATTAAAACTTACAAATTTATTATCGTTTGTTATTTTATCACTTGATGATTCCTCGTAGTTTGATTGTTTAATTTCCCTCTTTGCCTGATGATAAATGAAAGTATATAACAGTTAGATCTAAAACAAAAATTGTAGGTGTAGTTGCAACAAAATGACCAAAATGAAAGTTTGAAAAGTTATAGTTTATATAAATAAGTAAATAAATCAAAAAATTTTATGATTTTCAAAGGCAAATGATTACATTTAACTGTCATAGCATACCTCTTTTGTTTTCAGATTATGTTTATGGTTTTTCGTTCTTTCATATTGAATTCTTGTTCTAAGTTGCTCAAAAGTATATTTCTGGAAAAGCTCAGTTTTTCCAAGAAGTTTTTGAACATTTTCTTTTGTTATCAGTATCTCTCCTTTGATTATCTTGATACATTGTCTATGAATCGTTTTGACCTCTTCCGTTGTGAAGGACTTCGTTCGTTTGGGCTAAGAATAGAGTAGTAGCTGTTAAAACAATTAACTTGATAGCCGAGCTTTTTTCTTCCACTATGAACTTTGTCATTTTTGGAGTGCCTTTAATTCAACATTAGCAAAAGTTAGGGTATATCATGTCAAATAACTCCAATATTAGTTCTTACATTATTATTCAGTTCAGCTATTGAGTCATTATAATATAATTGTTATATCGACTATTCGACAATTCTATTATAGTTTAAACATAGATAGTAAAATGAGATGGAAATGATACTGAATTCTTACCTTGGCAAGTTTAGCAACAGATGGTGGAGTCTGAAGAAACAATTTCGTTATCAAATTATCAATTAAGTATACCCTATTTTCTTAAGAGGGTGTCTTTTTTGATAACAACAAAATTGTACTTTGTACTTGTATGTAGAACATTTTAATTGCCATAGACTTTTATCTTTTAAGATCAGTGTAATAAATAAAATTTTGTATATATATACATATTATAATATGAAATTAACTTTAAATATTGTGAATTTACTTACTTGAATTTGTACCGTTAGTTGTTTCTTTTTGCGCGTAGGTGTTAAAACTAAAGTATGGTCCTAAAAAGTACAATACGAAATCTTTTTATTCCTAGGTTAATCTTTAGTAATTAAAACATTATCTTGCTTTATGTTGAAATGGCTGTAGTTTAATCATCATCATTTACTTTAAGGAGTTATTTAAGTTCTGGTGATCTTTATCCATTAATTATTATTATTGACTGGTGGAATCACTGAGACACTGGTGGTATAACAAAGACATTTTGTTGGTAATATACTGAAGACATTGTTCTTATAACTGTTATTTAGTCGCTCTAACATTTAATTTTAGTTGTATAAGGTTTAAACTATTTTTTTATTCTTTTATGATCTAAATTCTAAATCTTGTATTGTGTTTTGTCACTCTTGTATTATTTTTTATGAACAGAGGTCATTTAACCGTCTTCAGTGAGTTATAGTATGAAAATCTTTCTTCGACGAACCTTAAACTTGATATACTGAAAAGCTGTGAGATTTTGGTATATCAAGTTATAATAAAAAATTTAGCTTAGAAAATCACTTTGGCTGCTTACCTGAGATGTCGACGATTCGGAAATGTTGATTCTTTTTTCTTCGACGTTCTATATTGCAAAAATATGTCATTTAGGCAATAATGAAACAAATTTTCGTCATAAAAAGATATTTAATGATTCTCTCAAGTTTTGTAGTTAAACATAATGAGAAAGGGCGCCTCTGTAATTCCCATTGGTAAGTAATTTCAATTTATAAGTCCAAATAAGTACTCCCAATAACTAGAATTCCTAAAGGACCAAAAAGCAGTTATTAAAGGTTTACAAAAGGATTTTTTAACTAAAAATATCTTTGGGCATTGTATTTTCAGTCTAACACGGTGTTAATTACAAATGTTGCTGCGCAAGAGCTGACTAAAAAACGACTAAAATATTCGTTATCAAGTATATTGTATTAGTCTACCTATTTCTCGGTAATTTAATGAAGCATGCTAAACATTTTGATTAGAATAGTTTGTCCACCTCCTTTTTCATATATTTTTATAGTTAACTTACTTGTTTGTTATCGTGTCTTAATTCTGTTATGTTATGTGTTGTTGAATCATCATCGGAGTGGTCAGTTTTTTTACTTTTTCTTTCATCCTGATAACAATTTAAAATAAAAAAATTAGTACTCCATCTTAATATATTTATGCTATATCGATATGGGTAATGGTAGTAGAAGTAGTAGCGTTTAAGTTTGAAATGTTTATCTTCCGTAAAGGACATATTGTTCTGATGACTGTTATTTGTGACTTTAACATTTAACTTTAGTCAAGTCTTAGACCATTTTTACTCCAACATGATCTAATTTTCTTGTTTTTAAAAAACATGAATGGTTGATTATAACGAATAATACTACCATGTTTTCAATGGTATGACACTACAATCATTCGGAAATTCTTATTTATACTGTATACTACTATTATCTAAGCCAGTTCATCTAAAAAATAATTTCATCGATTTGTTAGATTTATTATTAATTGTCGGCCGAATTACTACTGAAAAAAACATATTTTTATGTAAGTTATATTAGATTGTCTTAGTTTAGTTTTTGAAAATTAATTAATATAATAGTCACCTCATTCATTAATGGCCTTTTGTAAAACGATTTGGTTGCAATTTTTACTGGATTAATAGCAATTGCCAGTGCGTCACTAATTTCCTTGATTTCCTGCTGAGATAATGAGGGATCTTTCTCTTGCATCCACTGATTTATTTTGCCTATGTCTACATTATTACTGGCGTTTGTAATATCTTTCATTATCATGTCTGCTTCCTTGTCAGCAATAACCGTTTTTTCTTCGTCTAGACCAAATGAACTGTACAACTTCATGGCTATATTTAGGGCATGTCTACGATTTGAAAGTAGGTTGTAATGAAGTGCCGTAGTTTCTTCCTTGTTTTTCATAAAATGATTTGCAAAATAACCACATTCAAAGCCGCCATCATTACAAGCGAAAGTGGCTAATCCGCATCTTATTCGAGTACAAGATACTCTTTGATACTCATTAGCCTTAAGTACTTTAGCATGTTTGAAGCTTGACGTCAGTGCTGAGCTCACGTTTGTTTGTGTCATACTATCTGACCCATTTGCTACAAAAAATTTCTTTGAACGTTTTCCACCTGTTAGAACTTGTCGTAGTGTGTTTTTATAAAATATACATTGCTCCCATAGCTGCTCTGAAATGACAATAAATTTTTCACCATAGATTGTGCTTGTTTTATATTTGTTATTTTCTATAACTTTGTGTCCGGGATAACCATCTACTGTAGAAGCTTCTTCGATATCACTAACCTTAAATAAAGATAAAGACAAGAAATTATATCAGCTTTATTTACCTCAAATATACCTCAAAGGTGGATTTAACTTCCTTTGATAACTTTCAAAACTACTTTTAGCCTTTAAGATTTTACATGATCTTCAAATCATCATAAATCACTATCTCCGCCTACGGCAGATTGTGCCCTAACATGAGAAATATTTTTCCAAAGATCACGATTTTGGATTGCACCATTCAACTCATAGACTGGGAGGTTGGACCATTGATGTACAGATCTTCAAATACAGAATATAAAATATAGAACAGAACAGAAATACACAAGTAAAACTGATAATCTTTGAATAACTAGTTTCTGGTTGTCAATTTTGAGAAGACAAAATCAACCCTCTATAATAATAATTTGATAATATTATACAAATATTTTGAATGCAATAGATAAATTTTACCACGTCAAGTTAACTTTAGTGTACCTTAAGCTGCATAATGTTTGAGGCTCGAAGTCCATTTCCAATCACAAAACTTGTAATGAGGTAGTCTCTCATAGTGATCGCTTCTTGAACACTAGTCATCTTTGGTGGTGCCTTACTGAAATTTATTATTCTTTGACAGTGATTGCTTCTTCCGTATTCAATGAAGTGGTGAGCTGTTAGCAGGTTATTTCGTTTATCTGCTCTTACATCCACCTTTCTCTGCTTTATTAGGCGATTGAGTTCCTTGTTAAAATCCTCAACTGCTTTTTCGATAAGGTTTAAAGCCTTTCTATTCATTCCAGCAAATATTTGATTTTTTCTCAAAAATTGGAAGAAAAAATTCAACGATACATATCTTGCTCGTAATGTGCTCGCTTGGACACCTTCACTAGTCCCAGCAATTTTAAAATTCGGTCTATGATAAAAATCCCTGAAAAGATGTATATTTGATAAGGAAGACTTTGGAAACATGGTCATTTCTTGATCGACACTTGCCCATATTAATTCCACAGAGTTTTTGTGTTGTACAGCGTTTTGATTTTCATGGCCAGACTCTTCTAAACTTGTTTTAAATTTTTCAAGTAGGTCTTCTGCTGCAGTGTAATAGTTATCCATATAATCATCATCTGTCAGCATCCACGACTTTTTTAATTTATCTGTTATCCGCTGAGAACCAGATGGCAAATAATCTGTCGACTTGTCGTAAGACTTTGAGCAAGATTTCTCCGGCGTTTTCTTGTTTTTTTTTGAAGCCTGGTTTTTTGATCTTCTTTGAAATTCTTGTTTTTTTTCTTGGACTTCAACTGATTCAGAATAGCTTTCTGCATCATCGATTTTTCTTCCCCAAAACTTTTCTTTTGTTCGAATCACCTCTTCTTCCTTTTCCTCTTCCGTCATCATCACATGGTTTGGGCTGGTTTTTAAATGGTTGTCCAGTCTGGTAAACCATATTCCACAGATTTCACACGGAAGTGGCAAATTCCTTTCATGCTTTTTAGCAGAACACCATAGATATAAAATCCTCCTCCTAGATTGTTCCATTAAGGCATCTTGTTTTGAAAATTTGTGCTTTATTTGGAGATGCCTTGCCAGTTTCTCACTGACAAACATGTCCTCTGGGCATTCAGGACATCTGAAAACATAGGAACGTTTGTTTGCATTGCGGTTACTTGTTACAGCATTCTCATGACCAAGATGTTTCTTCAGTAAAGTTTGTACTTTAACTTTTGAACGTTGTAATTTTCGTTTTTCTTTCAAAACATTTTTGACAATAGCTTTACCTCGAACTTTTTGGTGTTTAACGACCCTCTTCTTTTTTTTAACTTCAATACCGAGTGCTGCCTCCTCCAAGTGAGCTAGGGATTTAAATTTCTAAAAATAAGACACAGTATATGTTTTAGGGTCTTTTAATACAGTTGCTTTGTTCCACTTCCAGATCCCTTAAATTGATTTCTTATGTAGAAATAATGTCAGTTTCACCAAAATAGAAAACAATACAACAAAGGAACATGGCAAGTTAATCTTATCATAGATTTCACACCATAAAAATATGGAAGGTAAGTTAACCATGGAGTTATCTATGCCGAATTATACAAAGAATAATTTGAATGAAATAAAACAATATTAGCTATTTAAATTTATACCAAAGATTAAAATTATGAGTAGAATTTACGAGGCGTCAATATATTTACTTCAACTATGTAACTTTTACCATCTTATGATTTATAATTAGATCAAAACATTCCTGGAAAGAAATGTATATATAAATGATCATGAATATGCAAGTAGGAAAATAAATAAGTAGCCAGATCAGTGTCATTTAGTCTTAGTATCTCGTCATCGGTGTCATTCGTTGAACTTTTCGATCACAGGCTGTGTGCTGACATATGTAAATTTAGCGATTGCTAGATTATATTTATCAATCACTGAAGTTATCACTGAGAAGAATGAGTTAAACTTACGCTTTCACAATGATGTTCATTGAAACAATCTTTGCAATAAAAGGCTCTCAGGAACTTGCATTGGAGATTTTGACAAAGATTTCCAGTTGATTTTCTTTTAAGACAACTATTACATTTCTGTAATGTAAAGGAACATTTTTCGTTATTAATTTTTGTTTACTACAAATAATGATTTTTCTAGTATCCTATAAAAATAGATGATTGATCGACAGATAAACTTTTTAAAGTATGATATTCTGTCTTTTGTAACTTTATTATTAGCAATGTTTGATATTTCACATACCAATTTCCTTCTGGTTGATAAGATGAAAAATTACCATTGGTACTTGGTACTTTGAAAATATTATGAAATCCATTTATTTAGCTGACCTTAACATGCAAAAGTTTTAAATAGCAGTAAATAAAGTAAGTAAGTAAGCAGTAAGTTAATCTTGTGAATAGGGAAACTTTTTTATCTTCAATTATTTCTTTAGAGGAATCTAACCTCTAGTTTTATCATTTATCTGTCTTGTTACCCAGTTTGTTCAATTAGTTGAGAGATTAGGTCCTGTAAGTGTTTTCTCTTTCTACACATAATTAGAATGAACTTACTTCTTTAATCTTGCTTGAGCATTCTCCCTTCTCTGATGTACTCTAAAAAAAATTTTTTATCCTTCAATTATTTTTCTATTATGACAAAAGCTGTGGTTTGCAGACCCAATTGGGAGTAGATGTCTCTTCTTTTACTTTTCTTTTTTTGAAAAGATTGGAAACTTTATATAGTATAATAATTAAAATAGTTTGTAAGAGGGAAATATTTCTTTTATTAAAGAGATATAGTTCACAGATGCAATTTAACGTAAAAAGACAATCGCTATTATAACTCCTAAAACAACAAACACCTCTGGTTAACGGATACGTCTGATTGACGGTTTTGGTTTAGATATTATCGATAAAATCCTCTAATCACACAATCCAAAAGACCTAACACATTACGATCCACCTGCAGAGCTTTATGATCAAATACCGAACTTCGTCAAAGAGCTGCAGTATATCTCCCTAACAACTCTCATTAACAACCTCCCACCATCCATCGAAGAAATACAAAAACACCTCAATGATCTCAAAACTGGCAAAGCGAGTAATGACATCGATCCTGAGCTGATGAAGAGATGTAACCATCCCATTATGCTGCAAGTAATTCATCGAATGACTAAATATCTCTGGGAGGATCTCGACCTCCCTGACAGCTGGGGAAATTCTCGTCTAAAAACACTATGGAAGGGAAAAGGATCCAAGAAGGACCCAGGAAAATACCGGGGTCTTAGTATTGGGTCAACAGTTTGCAAATTGATAGTCAACATCATCATCAACAGACTAAGACCCTGGTACGAAGCACATTTGCTGGACGAGCAAAACGGTTTCCGGAAAAATCGCGGTACAACTGATGGACTATACACTATCGAAAGAGTCCAGCAGATCACGAACCGAAAAAAACAGCCACTTTTTTTGCTGTTTATTTGAGTGCAGCATTCGACAACATTCCCCGAGCGTGGTTATTCAACTCTATCAAACTGCGGTTCCCAATAGACACATGTCACAAACTCATCGACATACTTGCCACCTTGTATAGCAACACATCTCTTACGTATGAGGAAGCTAACACAACCTTCGAAACAACTTCAGGTGTGAGACAAGGAGGTCCTGAAAGTCCTATGCTTTTCACGCTATATATAGATTTTGTTATGCGTGTTTTCATTGAAAAAAGTAACAATGTTGAGGATATCGACTTCTTCGCACACGACTATCGGATACACACCAAAGCGTTTACAAGAGAAGAACGAGTTGATATGCGTAATAAAAACGTCAGACCATGGGGTAGCTCTACACTGGCTTGGTGTGGCTACGCTGATGATCTTGTCCTCTTCCTGCAATCCCAAAA
Source organism: Dendronotus venustus (assembly GCA_031834005.1). Classification (NCBI taxonomy): domain Eukaryota; kingdom Metazoa; phylum Mollusca; class Gastropoda; order Nudibranchia; family Dendronotidae; genus Dendronotus; species Dendronotus venustus. The sequence continues at coordinate 12,732 of JAUEKX010405096.1, forward strand.
GGGTCTGCAAGAAGCTACTAACCTTCTAGACTCTTCGGATAATCTATCAACAAAAGTAAAGCAGAAACAATGATCATCAATGCGAGTAACGATGAACAGCCAACATGCAATCATCTCCCTTCAAGATACAAAACTGAAAAACGTGGAAGGTTTCAAATACCTTGGTGCCCATTTGCAACAACAGGAGCCTAATACAGGTGATACAGAACTTAATTATCGTATTCAAATGGCAAATGCGAAATTTTGTCGAACCTTCTAAAAAATTTCAGAGTAAACTTAAGAACTCGTATCCTGTTTCTGAACAGCTTCGTGAGAAGCAGATTGACTTATGCATGTCAGAATTGGAACCTCACGTCGTACCAATACGAGAGGCTAGATATTTCTTATCGCACCTTCTTACGACGGATGGTACGTGGTGGTTTTCAACATGTTGACGTATCTGATAACGACTATCGATGCTCGCTTGAAAATGCTCAATTGCATTTGATATGCGGAACAAAAGACGTCAGTGTGTTCATTAAGCTTCAACAAAAAAGCTACGCAGCACATGTGATACGAATGCCTTGTGAACGGTCAACAAAAATGTTAATGTTTAATGATGATAAATATGTTAAGAGAGGGAGAGCTATAAAATCACTACTCGATCAGGTTCTTTGCAACGAAAATATTTCGATTGATAATTTTTGTAGCCTTGCGTTGAGCAAGAAGTCCGGGAGATCGACCTAGAGCTTTTCCTACCTTTCAATAGTTAGGAAAATCTCTCTGTCCAATCATTCCTAGTAATGGGAGATTGTAAAACTTATATATATATATACGTGCCACGCTTTTTTGAGAAAGTCTCGAACTATTTGTCAAACATGTTTTAGTAAACCTGTAGCTATTTGCTAATAAAACTAAAATAGTCATAATCTTTGCATGCAGTTGGGTATTATTTTTACTTTATTCTTTTTAGGACCAATAAAAAGACAATAAAATTGTCTACGATCAACTCACTCTCAAGATGAGACTAAGACTTTATGACTGCAATGTGGTTCTCAAAATCTTTCGATTATTGTTTGTGCTTTTTATTTTTCTGGCAAAGAGTATGAGCTTTTCTTTAGTAGTGCTGGCAAGTCGTATGACTTTTCGGATCAGTTGATATCTATAGCCGAGAAGGTGTTCAAATTAGTGTTTTTGAATGTTGCGATCTATGTTGGAGGGAAACAAACTTGTATTAAGCAAATAATTTAAATGTATGGAACAGACTTTTCGGCTTCTCCAACGGAATATGACTGTTTGGGTAATTTTTTAAATATCCCGATAATTCCGGCTCGAGATCTCTCCTACCCTACCCTTTTTTCATTCTCAATTTCGATGTGTGAATTATGGAATTCAATCGAATTGCTACAATCGCCAAAGGTTTTTTTAAATGAAAATAGTATATTTTAAGACTTCAGAAACCTACATAGGAATATATATGAATAATACCTTATCGTGGATCACAGATCCATTTTCTTCACCAACCACAGAACTTTGGTCATCTTGATCTTCGTCGGTAGAAGAAACCTACAAAAATAGTATATTAATAATACATTTTAGTAATAATAATGATTACTTATTTATATTCTAAACATGTTGTAGACAAGTACCTGTTCCGATTCTATGTCAGTATCATATGTTTCTGTCTCCTAAAAAAGAAGTGTCATTAGGATTCATCATTAGCTTGCAAATTAGGTATGTTCATAAATCCTTTATTTTTAATGCAACGTACAATAAAAGGAACAAAATTAAAATGACAGATGCAAACAGACATTCAAAAACAATCTAAAGTTATTAAATATTAATGGTTTTTATCATTCAATAAACTAAGTTTACATATTATTATTATAAAATTTAAAAATTAAGAACAGAGTTTTCAAATAAATATATTCAAAAATATATAAAACTAATATTTTTAATTTTTTCTCGTTAATTTTAACATTCAAAAAGTAATTTTCTTGTTATCATACGATTATTAAAAAAGAATTGTTTTGGATGTTTTTGTAAGTTATTGGCATGCTTTTTTCTATGCTGGATTAAATATTTGTATTAAAAAATTCTGCCAAGTTCTTTAGCATAGAAAATTACCTGATCCGGTTTGGATGAATGTTCTTGATTATCCCCAGATGTCTCCTAAAAATTATATTTTCAAAATGCATTAGAAAGCTCTAAAAATGTTGATGGGGGATTATTTCTAATCACTAATTGTTATTGTTAAATTAAGAGTACAGACTATTTCCTAACTAGTTAAACTGAGCGTGTGTATTAAAATCTGTAAGATATTGTTTTTCAATCCTTACATTCTACATTTAATGAATCTGTGAGGTGAATTTAAGTTCACGGTGAAACGGTCCCCATATCTCTCTGAAGATAATTTTGGTATATAGAAGTTTGACACAATTCTCTCGAAGTAACGTTACGAAAGATCAAAAATATTTACAAAAACTGCACAAATCAAGTTCCATCATCAACTTAGTTTGCGTATAATTATCTAATATAATAATTTTTGATAAAGTTATTTCCTTACATTTTCCAGCTTTCTCCATATTTGTCGTATTGCCTCTTGATTAAATACCTTATAAATAAAGTTATAACCATTAAAATTGACCATTACATTCTGGTCAAATTGTATTGTATGATTGTTTACAGGTATAAGGGAAATGAATAAGTTAATTTTAACTTTATATTCCTGTCTCTCCTTTTGAAAGTTAGTCTCGAATATAAATAACTTAAGGGCTGGGAATACCGTGTCCGATTCGGATATGTGATCTGTAACCTTTTATTATTTGAAAATACAGGTCGGTGATACTTAACCATTTAAGTGCTAGCACGTTTTGGATTTTCAAGTGATCAAAGGTTTACCTCCGGAAGCAGACAAGGTATTTTGGACTCCCAGATATAAGATATACTCCACATTGGCACTAACGGCTAAAGAGTTTGGAAAAATACATTTAATAATATATAACAGAAGTGTCATAAGAACGTAGACTTCAAAACTTACCTTTTTTTTAGTTGTCATGTTCAGAGTCTTGATCGTTGAAGTTGCTTTGTTACTGTTCTAAAAGAAATATGTTATAAATTAATCCAGATTAAAAGAGTAGCGAGTACGGGGATTATGATGGTGTGGTTTGTTAGTGGTTAATGATAACTACTTCTATAAAAAATATCGTTAATAGATTTTAACCTTTTTTTTTGCTTGTTGCTTTTGATTTGTTGCATGATTTGTTTTCCCCATGGTGTTCTTTCGAATCTATAAAAAAATTCATTAATCTTTTATGGTTTAATTCAGTAAAACCAAAACGTGCACATGATTGCTGTTGTAAGTGAAACTTCTATCTTTAAAAAAAATATTTGCTGCTTTCAAAATCAAACATTTTTCATTTAAACTTTTTGTTAAAATTTGAGTCCGCTCAACTTTGTTCCACTTAACGAGAGCCAATTCGATCCTGGGACAAAACTTCAGAGTTTAAGCGAATTTGTTTTGTCGACAGTATAAAACATAAACAATTTCGTCGACATTTAATGCAAAACAATATTTCTTGGTTTAAAGTTAGCTTTGTACTGGACATATTACTGACATTTGCTGCAATGTTTACACTCCGAGCTCGTTTTGATGCTATCTTGAATACAATTTGAATATTAGTTTTACAGGCAAATTTATCTATCGTACAAAACATTCATTGAAGCTGGTTGAAGTAACAATTTATTTACTTTATCGAAATTTATTTTAATAGCATTAGCAAAGAATATTTATCCAATCAAAACTACTTAGAAAAACCTCGACTATCCAGAACAGTGTGGGCGACAATACTTAATGTCTAAATCCAAAATATTTCTCTATCTAGAGAAGAATTTTCGTTTTATATATCAATAAATAATTAATCTCACTTTCTCATTTAATTTATTTTAACCCGTGATGGCCAGGGCTAACAAGATGTTGGTAAAGGAGAATCGTGGCACGCTCTGGAAATGACATAAATACGATCACGTTACTCGGAAGAGGAAAAAAATGGACCGACAACATCATAGAATGGACTGGCATATCTGTTAAATCACGTTGCCTCACGTTGGAGGTCAATAACATACATCCATAGAGAAAATCGTCAGGCCGTATCTGCCGGTTAAAGTAATTCGGATGAAAAAAAACAAAATATTCGAACACACTTTATTAATGCAAAAGTGACCGAAAGGCGCGAAAAATGCATCAACAGTTTCTACCCTGAAAGTATGTCCTAATTCATTTTAACGTTTTTTTTTTGTCAAAATCGGTTTTCCTAGGAAATATTATAGAGTCTCAATTTACTGAGGTAAAATATAATCTAGAATATCAAAGGTGTATTTAGAGGGCCGACAAACAGGAGAGGAGAGCAAAAAGACAATTATTTGTTGAGAAGAACTCAAAGATAAATTGTTTTAACTCTCCTTCACATGTGTTTGCCGGCCTTCTAAGAACGCTTCTGAATATATTTACTGATAAGTCAATATTCATCACTTCATAAAAATCTATGTGATTTTACACTTGCCTTATTTTTGTCACTTTTATTTGACATTTTTTGTCCTTGAAGATACAAGATAGTTACCAAAATTACAATATTACGATGAAGTGTTTGTCCAATTTTGGAATTGTGGAATATAAATTTATATTCATAATTATAAAACAAATTATAACAAAATAAAGAAGGATCACAACAAAATAAAAAGTTCAAAACTATTTAAAAAATCTTTGATTATTCTCCATCAATATGTTTTTTTTCTCCTGAAAATCCTTTGATATAAATAGGCTTTTAGTAAGTAAGACTTAATATAAATGTTTGAAGAAACACGTACAAAAGGGCTTGCTGACGGAGTTTGTTTTGTGTATATGGTGTTTGTATTAGCTTTTTGATTCCCACTCCGCAGGACGGGATCTTTAATATCCCCTCGGAACGAGATATATATATATATATATATAGATAGATAGATAGGTAGATAGATAGATAGATAGATAGATAGCCAGAGACCACGCAGGAAGCCTGTACTCCTATTAATTATAAAAAAAGAACTCAGGCTAAATAGGTGATTCTTGTCCGTTGTTTTGGATAGAACCATGACTTTTAAA
>JAUEKX010405207.1:0-17818 GCA_031834005.1 Dendronotus venustus
TTTCCAAAATTGTATCACAAAATAGAGAATCATGTAAGCTTTCAGAAAATATATAGTTTTAATATGAAAAATAAAACCGATCAGAAGATATTTAATATAATCTGAAATCATACATCAAGGGTACACACTATCCTTAAGAAGTTAAATTGAAAGATGTTTCCGAGTATCTGTTTTATTCTGCTGCAATCCCTCAACAAAATGTGATGAAGTGTGAATGTTCCAAGTGATTTTGAGTATATCCCAATACACATAACCTGTATTTCTCGAAAAATCAATAAAATCCTTTCTTAAGGTTTGTACAACAAAGGAGACTTCACACCTTTACTTACTGATATTTTAATAATTATACTTGAAATCCTTTGGGATGTCACAAACTACAATTCTGTTTAAAAATGTACACGAGAAAGATAATTACGAATAAACAATGTTAAGAATTCCATAATGTTGTTAATCAACAAACTGAGTATAAGATAATTCACTTCAGATGAGTGAAATTACAAATGAAGGAGATGAAACAAGACATTAATCATTTATAAAAATTCATTATATTTTTGAATGCGATAAAGGTAATACGTACATAGCTTGATTCCCAAATTAACTTTTAAAACTTCATTTAAAGCTTCCATATGATACTTTCGTATTTAATTTTAAGAAAGCATAAAGAACTAACTAATTTAAGAACTAAATATTTGAAAATAGAAAAATATTTTGGTTTAATCTTTTATATCCTGTAGATTTGTGGTTTTCACCATAATAAAATATCTAATGCCATCTACTTTTGATAGAGTGCCGATAATATAAGATATGAAAATCAATAGATGTTTGAGGTTGTTCACATGGCAGTTTGAAACCGTTTAATATTTTCATATTAAAGTCTCTTTAACGAGTTTGGAGTTTGAAGAATCAAGACAAAAAATGTTGTCTTTATTATTTATGTTTGAATAAAAAATCACTTCTATAAAAAAGAATGATTTGCTACTTGTTCCATATGATGCTCCTACTTGTATTATTACATAGGTTTTTTAACTAATTCCTTCACATCTCAAAGACTTGAAATTTTAAACATGAAACCGAACATTTTGAAATAGTAGCAATTAATATTTAGGAGATATTCCTAAAAACAAGGACACAATGAAAGAAATGAGTTTTTGTCGGAACGACAAATGGAAGAGTTTTCGAAAGACAGACAGAACAAGTTTAATTAACGTTAGAAAAAATGCAGGTAATAGTAAAATTTTTTACCCATTAAACTTTCATTAATAGAGAGCTTGTTTGTTTGGTTTAATTCTTTAGGTGAATGGTGAAAACGGTTTGCTATTTTGTATAGAAGTATTCTTTTCTTTTCCGCGAAGTGAAACAGTTTTTTCTAACCATCTTGATGGAGTCAAAACTAAATCTTTACACAAAGATTTTCTTAAAAGCGAATTTTTGAATTTTAAGACCTAATAATTTTGATTGTCAAAGATTTGTATTCATTTTGAAATGTTCTTATGACTATCACTTGACTTTCTGAATATGAAAGTTGTTTTTATAGTACTCGTTAAAGTTGAATAAAATTGCGTGCAATTACGTTTTTTGTACAAAAGGTTAATTAATTATAAAATAATATATTAATCAAAACATGAAATTGCCTTATTCTTACAACTCCTTGTGAAATTTGACATTTGGGTGCTATGTAGTATAGTTGATGTCTTAAATTATGTTACTACAATAATAAAAAAAATTAATGTGAATAATTAGCTATATCATGAAAGTTCATGAAATTTCCGTTTTTCATATGTTAGTTTGATATTTTATTAACGAGCTGGATAATTGTTAATAACGGATTGGGTGTTTCCGATTACATCTTGGGACATTCTTCAACAATTCTACTTCTTTGGACAAATGGGATATCTGAGCATCTTTTTCTTCCATTGACTTTTGCATGCTTTGAACAATTCCAAACATTGCAAGTAGATGACTTTGAGTGGATTCTTTGCAGTGTATTGACATATCTTTACGTAGCATCTAAAGTGGATTTAAAAGAGATTGGTATACGATGGAATTTCTCTACTTTATGCATGTTTTGTTGTTATTTTTAAGACAGCTGCTAAGCAGTCGAAATACATTTCTGTTAAAATCGAAATGTAACAAAAGCAGAAATTAAACGAATACCTTCCTACCTTTTCTTGGCATCCAGCAAGTTGATAATAACATTCAACAACTTGAAATTCACAATTGTCTTTTACATGGCTATCAATCTGAAAATTAGCAAGAAATTTCATTAAAATTTGAACAACAATAATAATACATGAATAATACTCATTAGTACAAGCCTAAATAATGACAGCCATGGCGTTGCAGAGAAATTACAAAAATATGAAATATTTTGAGTAAGAGATCCTAATCCTTAGAAAACCAAATCCAATATTGTGACTAAGTACCTCTTTTGCAATCTCTCTATTCTTTAATTAAGTTTTGAGCTACTGACTTAAGCAAAACTGGTGGATTTAAAACGATTTGGAAAGATAAATTAGATGGCTTTACAATAAATATATGCATCTTCATGGGTCCAAATGTTAATTTTAATTTACAAAATAATACATATTGTCATTTTATAAATAATGTGTGCATGTCTACTTAAAAAACTTTCTTTAAAAATAAACTTACCACGTTATACAAAACTTTTTCTCTCTTTAATAAATTATCCTTTTTAGAAAAATAATTGGCCGACGAATACTACAGTATTTTACCATTATAGTGCATTCGATTCATAATTTTAGGTCAAACAATGAAGATGAAGATGAAGGGCAAATGTAATGTAATGAACCTTGCAAATATAAGTTAAGCTCATGTTAACACATACCAAGTTTGTATTGGAATATTCCTCTTTAGATAATAACAATAAAATAAAAGTCTTTTTAAAGCTAGAATCACGTTCTTACCAAACTTCGAAACATCGTTTTTTGACAGCCTTCGTTTGGACAACAAGTTGGATACTTCACACAACGAAGCCAATGCTTCTAAAAAATGATGGAATGTGTGCAAAAATGAGTGTATAAAGATCTGCTTAAGATATACTTTTCTTTGTACAGGCATCATAATAGTAAAGAGTTTCTCAGTTATCATTAATGATATAAAAACAGATAAAAATCTGCAGTGGTTTTTTTTCTAATGCTGCTGTGTTATATATCTTTTCTCAGAATACTAAGCATTGGACTGAACCTTGAAATTTCTTTATTTTATTTATTTGGAAATCCTAAAATTATTTTTAAATCATACTTTAATAATATAGTTTTAACCCTTCAAGTGCCAGCGCCACAATCAGATCTAGAGAATTTGCAAATATTCATCAAGGAGAGAAAAAGACATCTCTCAGTTGAGAAACATTAAATGGATACCTACTTTGCCTCTTTTAAATTTATTCTACTTTAATTATATTTTCGACCAAATGCTTATGTAATTCAAATTTCAGTCTTCCAAGACTTCCGAGAAATTTTAGCAAGTCTGACAAAAAGACTGATTTATCACATAATTTTGTTATGCCTATTAGTTTCTGCAGTATAAACAATAAAGTTCTAATTACATTTCTTGTACAAAAGATTGTGACATTTTTACAATATTGACACTCGACATTACGATATTCGCATTTAGCTTTGTGATTTCCAATGTCCTTTCTCATTATCTCAACTAAACATCCATTGAAACCACATAGAATTATGAAGTACTGGCAGGTCTTTTGGTGATCCTTAAACGGAACCAAAAACAATAACAAGATGTTTATAAACATCATAATAACAGTTGTCTCAAAATAATAGACGATAAATATTGCTTATTAAAGTTATAGTGAAATAGTTTGATTTTGATAGTTTAGATACTTATAAAATATAGTCATAAAATAATTGATAATTTTTGTATTCAGCTTGTGTATTGCCCTAAAACGCGCCAATACATTTCAAATTGATTCCCTTCAAGTATCATTGCAATCATCTATTACAATAAAAAAAGTTATATAAAAGAAAGTATATTCATGATTGAAGAAAATTAGTATAACGAAGTGTTACAGCAAGAATACAATGAGCAAGGTAGCAATAAAACTATCCGTATACTATATATTTCTACATACCTTGTAGTTGGACATAGGTCCATTCCACTCGCATCCATTTGCTTTAAGTTTGCAGTACACTTGTGTCGAATTGCTAACCATTCTATCCATTGCTTTGTTTGGTCGCACCTACATAAAAAAAAAAATAGAGTTGTGAGGATATTAAATATATTTTGAAACAATAATTTGATTTTCTTTCACACGGGCATTAGTCACCGAAAATTACTTATAGTTGTCAAAAGTTATAATTATTGCAAGCAAACATGGTACTTCATAAGTCAAAAGCCACGCACCCAATATCACTCAGAGTCGGATTTAAACAGACAAATATTTTTAAAGGGGAGCAAAAAGGCAACTATTGTATGTTGAGAAAAATTACGAGGTCTTTTCACTTTCCTTTGCAGATGTTGTTGACCCTCTATATTCGACCTCCTATATTCACCATGTCAGCGATTAACAGGTAGAACGGGATATGGTACGAACTAAAACCAAAGGTAAACCAAAATAAAAACACTTTTTTAAAGCAGCTTCTATAAAAACTTACTTTGTTCGATTGAAATGTACGACGATCGACTGGACATTGTGGTCTGTCACTTCTATGGATTTAAAAAGATGTGGTTAGATTATCGTAATAAAAAAAGACGCTGCAAGGCGAGTAAAATTTCTAACCATATTATTGTCAAGATTTAGAAAAAAAGATGTTTATGCCTTGCTGTGTGGGTATTAATAACAGGACTCAAAGTTGAAATAAAAGGTAAGTACGAGACAATAATAATACAGAAAGTTTGAAATAAATAAAATGCTTACTGTTGTATCATTTTGAAGAGACATGATTTACAGAAAACATGACCGCATTGTTCGATTTCATACACATCTTCAAGAACACTTAAACAGAGTGGACATTTGAACTCCTCTTTTGGTGTTTCCAAATACTCAAAATCACCTTGATCACTTTTGTTAGTACGTTCAATAAGTCCAACTTCCGTAAAATTTGAAGATTGCATAACTCCAAACTGTAACGTAAATGCAAATCAAATATATTTAATTACGAATTCTGATTAGTATATACATAATATTTAGTACTGGACAGCTAAACTCAATTTCTTTATCACGTTTAAAGTTGTTAACATAAAGTAGTTAAATTTATTAAAACATGAAGTTTTCGGCAAATAAAAGTTCAACATAAAGAAATCCAAATGTAGAAGCAAACGGAACGGGTTGGCAAACATACGTAGGAGAATAAGAAGAGAATTATCCATTGGAAGACTTTACGAAATAATTGCATTTTTACTCTTCTTTGCTGCTGATGCCGACCCTCTAAATCCGGAATAAAATTTTTCCAGATGTTGATACATTTTGGTATATCCTCCCTGGATTAAACCTTTTTCTTCTTAAGTTCGATGCTCCGAAAAACTAAATTTAGTTTCTTTTCGGTGTGAAAGACTGATAATGAAACGCATTTCGGTAGATAAAATTAGTAATAACTTTGTAGCTATTATTCTTTTTGAGGCGAAATAATATCCTCTTACAAAACCATATACCTTTATTATTTCGTTCTTCTGCCTTGATCTGCACGAAAAGAATTAGAAGTGAAAGATAGTAATGAAGAAAAAAAAAATGGTTTTCAAGTATAAACTAAGTTAAAGATTCAAGATGAATAATGATTCAATACATAAATGATTTATTAGAATTCTGCGAAACTAAAACTTCCAATAGCTTAACTAATGGTTACATGGTTGTTAACGTGACGACAATAATGAAATTATAAATTAGTAAAGTAATTTCTTTGAAATTGAATAATTTTAATACTTCTAATACATTATTATTTACAATCAAATTAACGTTTGTAAACATATAGTGTTTCTATCAAAACAACTATATTCATCCGAAAATTTCAAAAATAAGTTTTGCGAAAAATGATCAACATGAACTATTATTCATTCACGTACTCTATATATAGTCCTGTCCAAGGTTGATATGTTTTTATCAAGAACGTTGCATGATACTAAAGTCATTATATTTCGAGTATCTTCTCAGTTCTGTCACGTCTCTCAATGAATGGAAACCCATCAACTGAAAAGCTACCTTACTCTACTTACCATTGAAACTTAAAGTTTCATTTCTCATCATTTATATATATTCTTTCATAAATTTTCTTTGGGAAAGAGAAATATCGTGTTTGTAAATCTGGAAACTTTTTTTAAAGACTAACTTAAAAATAAATACTGAATTTTGCATTGTCCCAAGGTTTCTGAAAACTTGACATTGCATAGTCTTAAGGTTTCTTAAAACTTAACATTGCATAATTGAAACGTTTCTTAAGACTTGACAGACTTTAAATAAAATTTCTAAAGTTCACCTTACAAACATTATGAATAATCTTTTCCTTTAGCCCGTGAGATTAGAATTTAGAGAGATGCTTTATAAATAAGATGAACTGTGCATTTTGTTTCGAAGATGCTTTCTGTATATTGTCCGCTCTTTAAAAGTCTTGTACAAAAGGATAGCTTAAAACTATTGTAAATGCATATCATTTTGTTCGCACAACCACAAATCTGAGCTTGCCTCATACAGCAGATATATCTTAACCCTTTAACTGCCAATGTCCTAATATTTGCCAATTTAGAGTGTCAGTTTTTTCAAAAAGTACTTCTTACTTCTTCAAAACAAAAGTCAATGACTTAGGTCTACACGAAGGAGAATTTAATTTCCTGTCGAATAGTACAAAAATATGTTTAATTTCAACAAGCACAGTAATTTTTAGCCCCATGTGAAAATTGGGCATACTAATGAAAATATTCCCTGAAGGACCTGGTACTTAAAGAATTAACTCTCACGTGAAACGAAACTCACAAAAATATATCCTTTAGCTTTCGACTAACCAAAACTAACTAAAAAGCTCACTTTGTGGTACCAAAAATAGAAAAAAAAAAAAAAAACTCAGGTGGGACAATCACAGCTGCACCGGCTTTCAGTTACCTTTTCTCAAATTCGTCTTATGGATTTTAAAATGTCAGTGCTTCCATCTTGCTGCGATTGATCTTGCAATCCAAGGAGTTACAGTGTCAAGTCATAATTCATCAAGAGTCTGCATTCGTAGCGTTCGTCTTAAAGAAGACCTCTATTGGAAGCGTGAATGACCCATATCCAGATTCAGATAGCTTCTTGTATGGTGGCAAACTATTTGTCAAGTTATAAAGGCACCGAATTAAAGAATTTCTTGAGTAGAATGTTGACTAATAACGAGTCCAAGAAATCCACGACAACAGCAATGTACAAAATGACAATACAAATATTGCACTTATTTCTTAGTTAAATTCGCGGAATATTTCTGTAGCTTTAAAAATAGAGCTGCTTAAATCAGATTTTTGTTTTTTTTAGCCGAAAGGTTTAAAATCCTGCCTGTTATTTCAAACTCATTGATGTAATGTAGAGTTTGCAGAATAATTTTGTAATGTTTTTTGTATTTGCTGATATGGTATAATCTGAGAAAAAAATTATTTATGTAGAATTTTTTTTAAGTAAATTTTCTTTTGAATGGTAGTAAAATTATGTTTAATTCTGTCTAGCAGTGCCTCCAACAGCGAAGAGTTATAACCTCAGCAAAGTTGCATGGCGTATAACCAGGTCTGCGGTATCATGTTAATTTATGAAAATTATGCTAATTTATGCAAGCGTTATTAGGTTTCGTTATTTTCTTTGAAGTATGATTCCACTCCGATAAATTCTTCGCAATTTTAAAGAATATAAAGAATAAAACAAAAGAGTTTTATACTAAGAAAAATTAAATAACATCTAGCCTCGGAAAATATAAACGTTGCTATAAAAGATTGTGTGTATTAGTTATTACTTATTTTTGTCATGATTATTATCAACCATTTCTTCATAACTAATGATTTTTAAAGACTTGCGTTTTCTATCCTCAAAAAATCTTTTTTGAAAAAGAGCAACTATGATTTTAAAAACCGATTACTTTGAGTTTTATACTTGATAATAAGATGCAGGTGCAAAATTGCGTGTTTATATGAAATCTTATTTTTTACTTATGCAGTTTTATATACAAGAAACACAGGGTGGTTCATAGAAAATACTATTGAAAACAAAATAATATATTGATTAAATTTATCAATCTAACCATCCCTGTATACATGAGAACCATATTTTTCTGCGATTTATTTTTCGAGGATAATTATGGTTAGGGTGTGGCTAAAAACTAACAATTAACAAAAGTAGGGTGCACTATTTTGTTATAGAATATGATATACATGCTCCGACATGAGCCTTGTTATTCTAAGAAAGGATACAAGATTATAACTTTGAACTTGTTATATTTACATTTCCTTTTTTCTATTTATAGTCTGAGATACCATGTTTTTAGTTCTCAAGATTTTCTTATTTAGTTTCTTAAATCTTTTCATAAAAATGATAGTTTCTTATATCAAATCATAGAATCTACAGTGCAATGGCCACACACAAAAGATATGGTTTACTTTTCATGTCATCTTCTATTAATATTCGAAAGTTTCAAAAATGTTTCTTATTTTAGAAATTGTCATAGCAATATAGTCAGTAAAAAGTTTCTTAATTTTTGAAGATCTAAACGTAGTATTCTTGTAAACTTATTAAAAAACGATGTAACATGTAGCTACATATTTCGACCCATGCTTGTTATTTTTACCGCACTAGGTATAAGATTTACCACTGACCATCTAAATCTCTTTTATAAAGAAAATACTGATACAAATTGGTATGCACATATATGCATCACAGAAAATTAAGATTAATCCCCAAATGGTATAATAATTACCATTTTAAAATTTCAAAGCAATTATCATGAAATGTAACATAGTATAATTGTAAATATAGCTAGAAGATTCTAACTACAGAATAAACATGAAGTAAAAAATGAATTTATAATGAAGAAAATAAAGAAGAAAACTAGTGTTCTACACACCTTTTTCAAAAAAACATACTTTATAAAAATGTGAAAATAAATGAAACAAAAATTAAGAACTTAATCTAAAAATATGCTCTTGTAGAACCTTTGCTTAAAAACAAAATAAAGACGTAATTGTTTTGCACCATCAATCCAGGGTAAAATTTATACCAGCTTGTCTTTATGAATATACTGTATCGGAATAACTGGGACTAAATCTTCCATGATGTTCTTATTGTGGAAAAAGTAAAAATTTATTAAATTAATTAAAATAAATAAACTAAGATTTATAATATAAAAGCGTCTATTTATTATTTGTAGAAAAAGGTATTCTAAACCTACTTTCATTGGAGAAAATGTAAATAGGAAATATCATTCAGTCAAACATTACATAAGTATGAAAAATGGAAATCTAAAAACACTTCAAATGTATGGGACAGATGAATAAAATGAAAAGGCTCTTAATGCCTATGAGATGTTTGTTTCAATAATTCATTATTTCAATCAAAAAAATCCTATTTTGTACTTTTTGTGTAAGAACCCTTAATAAAAACATTTGAGGCTGAAATCAAGGGAAAACATGAGCATATCCAAGCTGAAATTTAAACTTTCTTATAAAAAACATGTAATTACAAAGGCAAAGAGGTAAGCTTTTTTACGAAATCAAGGAGCAAAATTTTTTTAAAACAACTCAAAAGTTTCTTTTATTTAGAAAACTCCTAATAAGAGTTGATTAGACTAGGAGATATAAAACAGAAACTTTTTCTTCCTTTTTGGGAACATTTTCCCCATTTTCGTCATTTGCAAAAGTCTTTCTCCACAATTTCGTCACGCCAAAATCTCTTAAAATACAGAATCTCTCAAAAACAACTCTCAAGAGGAAAAATTTCTGGAAATTAAGAAGTAATTACAAAATTATTACAAACAAATACGATTAACTGGAAATAACCACGCAGGTCAATAAATTAGGAAACTTTAAGGAACATGATGCTCCCGATCATAATGACGTCTGCTCATGAAAAATGTGTAGAAATCTTTATAAAAGTAAATAATTAAATGCTTACATTAAATTGTTGACAGATATTGAGTGTATTGATTTAGTTTTAATTTAATTTCTTGATTGCTGAGTATAAACGTCTACATGGTTTTGAAGAAAATCTTTTGCAAACACTTGTATAGTAAAAACAATTAACAAAACTATAGTCGTTTTGGTCCGCCTTATGTACATTGTAATTGTTATATTCAGGCAGCTTTCATTCTTTTATTTTGTAGATTGTCTAAGTTTGTATTTTTTTAAGGCCTTTAAATAAAAACTCTGTGATAGAGGGAGAAGTAATGCAAGACTAAGAACGATACACATAAGAATCGCTATGGTTAAAGCTATCTGAAATTTCAGGGGGTAATTTCAGTTAGCATCCTCAAATTTTTTGGTTAAAACTTTTATTTTCAATATTGTATTATAAATAAAAAATTAATAAATAAATAAAAAACGGATTTTATCAGTAACTTGGAAATTGAAAGAGGATTCAATTTTAAATTTTGATTTTAAATTTTAAGATGAAAGCACATTAATCATGTAAAAAAATTCTTTGAATTTTTAATGCGATGAAAATTGGATAATTCTCTTATACTTGTGTATTTATCTAATATTCTAAACGAGTCAACTTGAATGATGTTTCCGAGTATCTGTTCAATTTATTTTTAATGAAAGCGAGGTGACACTGTATTATTGAATTTCTTGTAAGAATCTTGACTGGGAGTTAGAATTATTCAAGGTAGAAGATATAAGAATTTAGACATTAAAATATTTATTATTCAAACAAAAATAAGAGACTTCTGTACTAAAAGAATGGGTAGATTCGAATTGTTAATTGTACCATATGGTGCTCCTGGTATTAATACAGAGTATTATTTAACTAATTCGTACACATCTTAAAAGCTAATAGTGTTAACAATGATATCGAACATTCTGAAATAGTAGCAACAACTTTTTAGAGGAATTTCCTAGAAACAAGAACAAAATGAGAAAATGTGTTTTTTGTCAGAAATGCAATTGAGGAATTTTTCAAAGACAGACAGAACAAGTACATTAATATCTAAAAGAATGAGTGTAAAAGTAGAATTTTTTACCTATAAAGCTTTCTTTAATAGAAGTTTGTTTGGTTTAATGCCTTGGTAAATATGCAATGATGATGCTATTCTTTTCTGCGAAGGGAATGCATTTTACTTCTGAGAGTGTGTGTGTTTATGTTTGTTTTCAAAACGAAAGTTTATTGACACCTGTTATAAGTTTCATGAATCTAAATACGTGCAAAAATATTTTTCGACCAAAACAGTTAATTAACCATGTAATAATATACAACATGAAATTACCATATTCTTACAAAACTCCTTCATATCTAAAATCTGTTTGCTCTGTAGTACAGTTGAGGTCTTAAATAATATTATGGTTTAAAAAACTAAAAAAATTCTATATTCATATCATGACAGTTCATGAGTGTTCGTATCTTTCATATGTTAGTTTGATATTTTATTGTTTATGCAGTTTTCTGTCAACGAGTATTGTAGTCTTGAGCACTAAAGCCACGAAATATCTTTGTAATATTTATGTACAGTTCGTGTACAGTCAGTTATGTAAGAGCAACCCAGTCATAACATCATAAATTTTCATATACAATGTTCAAACACCCGTTTCCACTTATTCTTTTATAAATCTTTTTGACTGCAAACAATAAGGGAATATTCTCCATTATTTGTATAAAACAAGTGTTCTCGGATATTGTTAAAATTAGTCTGAGCTGGTGATGCACTTTGTATGAAAGTATTTTGTTGATGTGATGGGTGTAGGATGCATGCAACGGAATAAGTTATATTAGTGCGGAGGTAAAGATTTAGTTGGCCTGAATCTCCACATTCTGGGTTCTGATTTAAATTTTGGTTTGTCAAAATAAAATCATCATTTTCATAAATATACTCTTCTTCGTTCTTGTATGTATTAATATCATTGCTATTTGATGCTAAAAAGCTCCTGCTAAATCGATAGATTTCCGTTTTTATATCAATTGATGAATACCAAATAATTGAATGAAAACTTTTGACTTTTATTGATGGTATAATCAATTTAAAAAACAAGAAATCATCTCCTTCGTAGAGCACAAACGCTTCCATTATTCCGTTAATCTTATTGTACCAATTTTGGTATGCATAATGCGTGCCATTAGGTGGAATAAATTGGTCAAAGCCTTTGCACAAGAGCTTCATAATATCTTTGTCTCTTGGGACAGTTTTCACCAATTCTAGTTCTTTGGACAATTGGAATATCTGAGCATCCTTTTCTTCAATTGACTTTTGCATGCTTCGAACAATTCCAAACATTGCAAGTAGATGGCTTTGAGTAGATTCTTTGCAGTGTATGGACATATCTTTACGTTGTATCTAAAATTGATGTAAAATATATTGGTATGCGTTGGCGATGAAATTTCGCTACTTTATGCATATCGTGTTGTTATTTCTAAGATAACTGCTAAGCAGTCAAAATAAAAAACAAAAACAAAAGCAGAAATTAATAGAATACCTTTTCTTGGCATCCAGCAAGTCGATAATGACATTCAACAACTTGAAATTCACAGTCGTGTTTTACATGGCAATCAATCTGAAAATTACCAAGAATTTTTATTAAAATCTAAACAACAATGATAATACATGAGTAATAAACTTCTTAGAAGTCTCAACAGTACAAGCCTAAATAGTGACAGCTATGGCACAGTAGAGAAAAAATAAAAAAGCAAAAGAAAACAACATCGAACTATTAGCAGCACATAAAATCTTAGACGAGAAAATCTAATATTGTGAATAAAGACTTCTTTCAACATTCTCTCCATGATAATTTTCCTAAAATTTATTTAGGTAAAAAATTCTTTTATTGAAATTACTCATCTTCAGCATTAATCAATTTGTCAAAAGCAGTGTAAATGAAAAATAATTATATCTTTATAAACTATCAAACATGGTTAAATTATTCATTATTATTTTTGTTTTTTCAAGTACAACGCAAGTTTAGATGTTTTATTTTCTCATTTTCGACATTTATTGAGTGTCATCACTTTTACAACGTAATTTTTTCAACATATTTTAACTTTTGTTCATAAAAGTAGTTACTGTATTATATAAATTTTCTGAAAATTTAAAATAGATTCCGGTTTGTAACACGGCTCAGAGTTATATGCGGATACAATAAAATATCTCACAAAAATGTCCATGTTTGGTATGTTAATAAGACATCTTTGTCAATAATTTAAGTAAACATGTTTTTTTTCACTGGTTGTAAATTCATGCATAGCGAATATGATTTGGCTGTAAAATAAAAATATATACGTAAAATAAGTTTTTTAAAAACTAAATTTTTCGAATTTCAAAACCATGTTATGAGAAAGCCTTAATTTTTGTCTTTCCAATGGTGTAAAAATCGCATTATTAAAGAATTTATTAACAAGCTGAAATATTTTTAAGATTTCATCTCTTTTATTCTTTAATGGAAATTGATTTAATAACCCTCCATAAAGGAAAATGATAAGGAACTCCGAAAAGAAATGTTAACATCAATAAAGGTACACATCAAGCGTTTATTAAGTCAGGACAAACCAAATATGGTCCGGACATCCTAATAGAACACCCTGTAAGGTTGAAGAAAAATTATGTAAAAGCTTTTTCAAATGTGAAATTTAGAAATACAAGTTTATTCTTCTTGATATGACTTCATTGATTAATTTATTTTCATTGACGTCATCATTAAAAATAATTTTTATAATGAGCATTATAAAAATTCCCCCTTCCTATCATTTTGGAGTCCCTCAAAACCAATTTCAAATAGGGTTAACCTAGAATCACATTCTTACCAAAAATCGAAACATCGTTTTTTGACAGCCTTTGTTTGGACAATTAATCGTATACATCAAACAATGAAGCAAATGATTCTAAAAGATGATGATATGCGTGCAAAAATGAGTGTACCGTGTCTTCTTAATATATACTTCCCTTCGTGCGAGTATCATGATGGAAAGAAGATTCACAGTTATCATCAATGATACAAAAAGTATAAAAATATACAGTTCGTTTTTGATTACAATACTAAGCATTAGACTGAGCATTAAGGTTTCTTGTAGTTTATTCTTTTGAAATTTATACTTTATTCATACTTTAATACAGTTTTAACCTTTTAAGGCAAAATATTTTAGACAATTTATCAGGGATTGCAATGACGTAATTTTTCTTTGATGGCTTAAATTATTTTAATAAATATTAGTATTTTTCAAAAATTACATCACAAGATAGAGAATTATGTAAGCTTTCAGAAAATATATACTTTTAATATGAAAAATAAAACAGATCAGAAGATAATTAACACAATCTGAAATCATACATCAAGGGTGCACACTATCCTTAACATCTAAAGAAGACTGATTAGTTTATGCGGTATAAACAATATAGTATTAATTACCTCTCTTGTTCGAAAGACAATGGCATCTAAGCAATATTGACACTCCACATTACGATATTCGCATAAAGCTTGGTGATTTTCAATTTCCTTTCTCATTCTCTCAATTAAACATCCATTAAGACCACATTGAATTATGATGTACTGGCATGTCTTTTGGTGCTCCTTAAACGTAACCATAAAAAAACAAGATGTAAACATCATATTAACAACTATATAAAAATAATACACGGGAAATACTGCTATTTAAAGTTATAGTAAAATAGTTTCGTGAAGAATACCAATAACTTTGAAATTTGGTATTTTTCATTCAGCTTTTATATAGCCCTAAAATCATGATTAAAAAAAAAAAAAAAATAAAAAGTGAAATGTTACAGCGGAAATGTAATGAGCGTGATTGCAATAAAACCCTTCCATACTATATACTTTTACGTACATTGTAGTTGGATATGAATCCTTTCCACTCGCATCCATTTGTTTTACTTTTGCAGTACACTTGTATAGAAATGCTAACTATTGTATCAATTACTTTGTTTGGCTGCACCTACATTTAGTAAATCAGAGTTGTGAGGATAATAAAATACTCTATGAAACATACTACTGGCCTATTTAATTATAATAGTTTTAATATTTATTGGTAGGTTTTCTTATACAATTTTATTCTCCTTCACACGGACATAAATCAATGACAATTACTTACAGGTGTCAAAAGTAAAATTTATCACGAGCAATCATGCTATTTCATAAGTCAAATACCACTCATACATCACGTAGAGGCAGATTTAAAGGGTCGACAAACATTTTTAAAGAGAAGCAAAAAAAAGACAACGATTTGTTGAGAAACATTATAAGGTCTTTGCACTGTCCCTTTGAAAATGTACTCGCAGACCAAGATATGGTTCGTATACAAACCAAAACTAAAAGTAAACCAAAACCAAAACACTATTTTAAAGTACCTTATATTTATATATAACTTACTCTTTTGATTTTAAACTTAAGACCATCCACTGGACATGTTGAAAATGTGTTGTTTCTATGAAATCAAAATAATGTGATTACAGACGAACAGGTTAGATTATCGTAATGAAAACAAGACGCGACAAGCCGAGTTAAATTTATCATTATACTATTTGCACACTTTTGAAAAAAGGCGTTTATGTCATTTTGTCTGGATATTAATAACAGGAAAAGAGATGCTTATTATTTTTGTGGATTTTAATCGTAGGACAAAAAGTTAAATTAAATTAATTTTTTTTTTCCAATTTTTGTGTCAAAATCCGTTCAAAATTACGAGAAAATGATACAGAAATTTTGAAAGAAATTAAATGCTTACTCTTGTGACATTTTGAAGATACATAATTTACAGAGAATATGACCACATGATTCGATTTGATGCGCATCTTTTAGAACATTAAAACAGAGTGGACATTTGAATTTCTCATTAGGTGTTTCCAAATATTCGAAATCACTTTCATCACTTTGGTCAGTGTTTAGTGTAGATTGAAATGCCGCACCATCTATATGTTCCATGATTCTATATTGTAACAAATGCACCTCAATTATTATTGATAACGAATTCTACTAAAAGTAATGAAATCAAATTATATCTTAATAAAGTACTTTTTTTAAAGTTCAATAATTTAAGTACGTTAATTACAATCAAAATATCATATATATAAGTATATATAGTGTTTTTATCAAAACAACGAGCCCTGTCCAATGTTGATATATTTTTGTTAAGAATGCTTCATTATGCTACAGGTTTTATATTTCGAGTATCTTCTTAGCTCTGTCACATCACTCAATGGTTGGAAATCCAAGAAAAGAAAAACTAGCTTACTCTATTTGCACTAAAACTGAAAATTTAATTTTCATTATTATAAAAAGTATTGCGTTTGTTCTTCGAAGAATTTCCTTTGTGAGAAAGAAATATCTAGTATGTAAATTTGGAAAATTTTCTTTAAAGATAAATAAACAACATAACATTGACCATTTTCTTTTTGGCTAAATCTCTTTTATAAAGCAAATACTGATAAAAAATTAATTGCTCATCTACCAAGTTCACTTTGAATAATGAAATTGGAGACCAATTAATAACACCTTAAAAAAAAGCATAACAAAATTTTATTTGTGTTTCTAATAATACAAAATATAATAATATTTAATAACAACAAAAGGTCAACTTGAAATATGTTTCCGAGTATCCGTTTTTTTTCTGTCGCAATCTCTCAACAAAATGAGAAATGTGAATGTTGCAAATGATTTTTAGTACATCCCAATGCACACAACCTGTATTTCTCGAAAAATTAATGAAATCCTTTCATAAGGTTTGTACAAAAAGAATACTTCACACCTTTACTTAATGGTATTTTAAAAAATGTACATGAAATCCTTTGGGATGTCACAAATTACAATTATGTTGAAAAATGAAACAAGAAATTTACATATAAACAAAGATAAAGATTCTATAATGTTGTTAATCAATGAACTGAATATTAGCCAATTCACTTCAGATGAGCGAAATTGCGAATGAAGGAGAAACAAGACATTAATCATTGATAAAAATTCCTTAAATTGTTGAATGCAATAAAACTTGGGTAATACGTACACAGCTTGATTCCCGAATTAACTTTTAAAACTTAAAATAGGTTAGTACACATGGAATTTTGCTACTTTATGCATGTTTTGTTGTTATTTTTAAGATAGCTGCTAAGCAGTTGAAATACATTTCTGTTAAAATAAAAGTGTTACAAAAGCAGAAATTAATAGAATATCTATTCATGGCATCTAGAAACTCGATAAGCCCAATCAACAATTTGTAATTCACAGTCGTGTTTTACATGTCTATCAATCTGAAAATTAACAAGAAGTTTTATTAAAATCTGAACAACAATAATAATAATACATAAGATAAACTAATAATAGTCTCAACTTTACAAGCATAAACGTGACAGATGTCACATGGCAGAGATATTATATGAAAAAAAAATTAAATGTTAGCAGCAGATAGGATCTTAATCTTTAGACAAAAAAATATGCATTTCTAAAGGCCAAAAAGACTAATTTACAATTGATAGTTAAATTGGTAATCGTAGTTACTTGTTATCAAGAAAAACAATACTATCAATGTTTTTAATTCAAATTCAACATGATAAACATATTATTGCGCATGTATAATACCTAATTATCTGTGTTTTACTACGTTTTAAGAAGACGTTTTAATAGTAATCGTATTATTATTATTATTATTATTATTATTATTATTATTATTATTATTATTATTATTATTATTATTATTATTATT